>CAUYRH010021952.1:0-12130 GCA_963574655.1 Perodicticus potto
AACCCGCCAGCTCAGGTGTACGTGGCTGGCGCCCTAACCCGTTGAGCCACAGGAGCCGAGCCTCATCGCACTTTCTTAATTATTTTGTTAAGACATTCATACTCTACACTTAGTAGATGTGACATGTACCCTTAGAACATGCTCTTTTCGGGCGGTGCCTCAGTGGGTAGGGCACCGGCCCCATATACCGAGGGTGGCGGGTTCAAACCCAGCCCTGGCCAAACTGCAATAAAATATTAGCTGGGTGTTGTGGCAGGTGCCTGTGGTCCCAGCTACTTGGGAGGCTGAGGCAAGAGAATCGCCTAAGCCCAAGAGCTGGAGATTGCTGTGAGCTGTGACGCCACAGCACTCTACCAAGGGTGACAAAGTGAGACTCTGTCTCTTAAAAAAAAAAAAAGAAAAGAAAAGAAAAAAAGAACATGCTCTTTTCTTAGGCATTCTGTGGGGTGCTCCCTCTCAGAGCCCAGTGTCCTTGCTGAGAGAGGCCCAAGCCACACAAGACATCACGTGTTGTGTTTCTATCTTCAGCTTCAGCTAAGCCCAGCCTTTGGGTCCTCCTAGCCCAGGCATCAAATACATGAGTGAAGAAGTGCCCAGGTGATTCCAGCCCCTGGCTGTTCTGAGTTAACCCCTGCCCCAGCTATTACTCTTCCCAGCTGAGACCAGCCACCCCAGCTGGATCCTGTCTGAATTACTGACCCTCAAAATTTATGAACATAATAAAATGGCTATTATGTTTGGTGGGGAGTTTGTTAAGCAGCAGTGGTACCTAGAACACAAGTGAGATTGACAACGAAATTCCAAGATGCCACCTCACTTCCATTCCTCCTCTCCATCCCACTGTGACTTCTTAGATTCGGTCCTCATCAACACTCCTCTCTGAGCTGGATTCTCTGTGTTCGGGTCACTTTCTCCCTTCTGCCGCAGTCAGGATGACTTCACTAAGACCTAATGACATCTGGTGACATCATCCCCCTGCTTCCAAGGCTCTTTATTGCTCATAATATAAGGTTAGAGCTTCTTATCAGGATGTACCCTTTATGGTCTGCTCCAGGTCCACTTCTCAAGCTTATCTCTAGTCACTCTCAACATTTCACTCCTACCTGGTGTTTCTGTTCCCTGGATGAACCAGGCTTTCCATAGGCTGGGGCCTTCCTTCTACCTGCTCCCCCTAATAACTGGATGCTGGAAATTTTCCATTTGCCCTTTCACATCTCTTTTCATCTTCTCCACTCTGCTCCATGCTGTAGCAGGCTGAGCTGTTATGGGCTCCCTTGCCCTCTTGATTTCCCACCTGATGGAAAGCAGCAGAAGAGTGAAGTTGGTGAAGCTGTCATGTCTGTTCCATGCTCCCTCCCTTCCTGATGGGCCTCTCCTACTTCAGGCTGTCTTTCTCCATCCGTTATCCTTTCAGATATATGGTGAACAAAGCTCCCCCTGCTTCTACCTTCCCTTTGCAAATGATGCCTTGATTAGCTCTCTTGAGTTACTTGATCTGAATGTTCCATCTGTTTCCTGTTGGGACCCTGACTGATAAACTCAGTCATCCTCCCAGGCTCAGCCCAGCCTCCCCTACTTGAGTCTTTCTTTACCTGTTCCCTCCTAGGTCCTGGATAGACTCCTGCTCTCAACTCAATGACTCTCTATTGCCTGTATTTTTGCCTTGGGCATCTCTCACTCCTTTCTTTGTTTTTGTTTTTTGAGACGGACTCTCACTCTGTTGCCTTTGGTAGAGTGCTATGGCGTCATAGCTCACAGCAACTTCAAATTCTTGGGCTTAAGTGATCCTCTTGCCTCTGCCTCCAAAGTAGCCTGGACTACAGGCACCTGCCACAAGCCCTGGTGCTATTTTTTTTTTTTTAAAGACAGAGTCCCACTATGTCGCCCTTGGTAGAGTGCTATGGCTTCACAGCTCACAGCAACCTCCAGCTCCTGGGCTTAGGCAATTCTCTTGTCTCAGCCTCCTGAGTAACTGGGACTACAGGCACCCACCACAATGCCTGGCTATTTTTTTGTTGCAGTTCCGGGACTGAGTTTGAACCTGCCACCCTCAGTGTACAGGTTGGCACCCTACTCACTGAGCCACAGAGGGACTCATGTCTCTCACTCTTGGCAGAAGGAATTTGCCTTTGTAACTGAACTTGAAAGGTACCTGGCACTTAGCAGATGCTGAGTAAATGTTTGTTGAATTATTGACAGTTAAACTCAGTGAAAGGGTGCCAGGGAGGGCCATGGGGACCACAGACCAGCAAATCTTTTTATGCTGGGCATGGTTTCTATACAGAGAAATCATAGCTGAGCACCTGCTAGGGATGAATAATTTTTTTTTTTTTTTGAAGACAAGAGTCTCACTCTGTCACCCACCCTGGAGTACCATGACATCAGCCTAGCTCACAGCAACCTCAAACTCCTGGACTCAAATCTTCTGCCTCAGCCTCCCAAGTAGCTGGAACTACAGGCCCCTGCCACAACATGATGCTAATCTGTCTATTTTTTTTTCTTTTTTAGAAAGAAAAAAGCCATCACAGCTTACAGCAACCTCCAGTTCTTGGGCTTAGGTGATTCTCTTGCCTCAATCTCCCGAGTAGCTGGGACTACAGGTGCCTGCCACAATGCCTGGCTATTTTTATTTTTATTTTTTTTGAGATAGAGCCTCAAGCTGTCACCCTGGATAGAGTGCTGTGGCATCACAGCTCACAGCAACCTCTAATTCCTGGGCTCAAGCAAGTCTCCTGCCTCCACCTCCCAAGTAGCTGGAACTACAGGCGCCCACCACAATGCCTGGCCATTTTTTTTTGGTTGTAGCCATCATTGTTGTTTGGTGGGCCTGGGCAGGATTCGAACCCGCCAGCTCAGGTGTACGTGGCTGGCGCCCCAGCCCGTTGAGCCACAGGCGCCGAGCCATGCCTGGCTATTTTTTTATTGCAGTTTGGCCAGGGCCAGGTTTGAACCTGTCACCCTCGGTATATGGGGCTGGCACCCTACTCTTTGAGCCACAGGTGGCACCCTAATATGTCTATTTTTAGTAGAGAGAAAGTCTCACTCTTACTCTGGCTGGCCTGGAACTCCTGAACTGAAGGGATCCTCCCACCTCAGCCTCCCAGAGTGCTAAGATTTACAGGCATGAGTCACCATGCTTGGCTGGGATAAAACAATTTCAAAAAGCTTTTAGAAGCTCCATTTTACTTAATATCAAATAATATATTTTCTGTATACATCCAGACAACACCACCCCTAGCCATTTTTCTTAAAATGTTTACTTAAAAAGTTTTCACATATACACAAAAGTAGAATAGTGCAATTTTTTTTTAATTTGCTAAAGTATTTTTAAAAGAAATCCCAATCATTAGACCATTTCACTGCTACACCCTTCAGTACACATCACTGGAAAATAATTAACAGCATTTTAAAAACATGATCAATGGTGGAATTAGGGAGGGTGTTACGTTTAGCTTAGAGAACAAACAAATGGTGGAGATAAATGGGTATTTTTCCACTTAGATATGTTAGCGGTTAAATTCCTCAGGATCATGTTAATATTTCTTTCATGCCACAGTGGGAAGAATGCACGGAGATCTTGTAAGGTTTCCTGGGAATGGACACTATGATTATCTTAGGAGCAGAATGCACACCTGAGTAGAAGACCTTCTGAGGCTGGATGAAAGTAGGTTCATTTAAATCTGTCCCATGAAATGTGGTGAGAAATGTGAGGTCCATGGGTGGCCAGTAATATTGTGGTGCCACTGGAGTTTCTGGTTGCAAACCACGGAAATGTCTGAGTGAAGGGCAAGACCCAGACAGTCACAATTACACCTGGAATGGCTGGTTAGCACCAGTTTTTGTTTCTTTTGTTCTTCCTTTTAAAAGTCAGATTTTTTTTTTTTTTTTTTGAGACAAGGTCTCACTATGTGACCCTCGGTAGAGTGCCATGGTGTCACAGCTCACAGGAACCTCAAACTCCTGGACTTAAGTGATTGTCTTGCCTCAGCCTCCCAAGTAGTTGGGACTACAGGTGGCAGAAACAATGCTTGGCTATTTTTTTGTTGTTGTTGCAGTTGTCATAGTTGTTTAGCTGGCCTGGGCCGGGTTCGAACCCACCCGCCTGGGTGTATGTGACCAACGCTATAACCACTATGCTACGGGCACTGCCAAAAGTCAGATTTTTTTTGAGACCGAGTCTCACTCTGTTGCCCCAGGCTAGACTACCATAAGTCATCCTGGCTCACTGCAACCTCAAACTACTGGGTTCAGTCAATCCTCCTGCCTCAGCCTCCTACTATAGGTGCCTGTCACAACACCTGGTTAGTTTTTCTATTTTTAGTAGAGATGAGGGTTTCACTCATGCTCAGGCCGGTCTTGAACTCCTGAGCTCAAGTGATCCTCACACCTCGGCCTCCCAGAGTGCTACAGTGCTAGAATTACCTGGTCCTATAGGATGCTTTCATCACCCCCCAAAATTTTCCCACTTCCTTTCATAGTCAATTCCCTTATCCTACTCCTAGCTAATGGTAATCGCTTATCTGTTTTCCGTTCCTATGGTTTTTGCCATTTCCAGAATGTCTGTAAATAATATAATATAGTACACTGCCTTTTGTATTTGGCTTCTTTCACTTAGCACAAGGTTTTTGAGTTCCATCTACATTGTTGCAACATGCATCAGTAGTTTGTTTCTTTTTATTGCTGAGTACAAGTCCCATCATATGGATGAATCACAATTTGTTACTTATTCACCAGTTAATGGACATTGGTTGTTTCCAGTTTTTGGTGATTATGAATGAAATTGCTATATGAATCAGCCTTCAGGTTTTTGTGTGTTGTTTTGTTTTTTTTAGACAGAGACCCAAGCTGTCACCCTGGATAGAGTGCTGTTGCATCACAGCTCACAGCAACCTCCAATTCCTGGGCTCAAGTGAGTCTCTTGTCTCTGCCTCCCAGGTAGCTGGGACTACAGGCGCCCGCCACAATGCCCAGCCATTTTTTGGTTGCAGCCGTCATTGTTTGGCGGGCCCGGGCTGGATTCGAACCTGCCAGCTCAGGTGTACGTGGCTGGCACCTTAGCCCGTTGAGCCACAGGCGCTGAGCCAGCCTTCAGGTTTTTAAGTGGGTTTGTGTCTTTATTTCTCTCTATGTAAGTGGGACTATTTATTTATTTTTTGAGATAGAGTCCCACTCTGTTGCCCTTGATAGAGTGCTATGCGGTCATAGCTCACAGCAACCTCAAGTTGGGCTCAAGTGATAAGTGGGACTATTGAGGCATATACTCAATGTATATTTAACTTTTAAAGAAACTTCCAGATTGTCAGCATTTGGTTTTATCAGTTTCTTCTTTTATTCTTTTTAAACATCATTCTAATAGATATGTAGCATTTTCCTATTTTGGCTTCAATTTACATTTTTCAAATGATTAAGGTCTGGACTAGGTTTGAGTGATTTGTAGAATAGACTGGATTTTTTTTAAATGCCAAATAAAGGAACTATTCATTCATTATCTTGGAGTGATTAGAAAAGCCTTGGGGCCTGCCAAGAATTTTGCCCAGGGAGGGGAAAAGCCACCTCTGGAGAAAGGACAGAACCCTGTGATTGTGTTCTGTGGATCTGTTCAATGAAATGGCGAAACCGCTCCCACTACCTTCTGACCACCACACCTGCTCCATTCTGCCTTTGTACCTGGATGGTGCATTTTCCGCCTGTGGAATTCCTACGTAAGCTAAATGTCACCTCTTTCTGAAGCATCCAGGATCCCCAGAGGCTTCTAGACAAAGCACGGAAGACGATATGGAGAAATTGCAGCCTCATTTGGAGCCAGGTTTGGATTTACATTTTTGGGTTTGTTCCTTACTAGTTGAGTTGCTTTGGGTAAGTCACTCAACTGCTTTAAGCCTCAGTTTCCCTAAGTGTAAAATGGGTATTATTAATACCTACCTCAGAGATAGATATTTGTTTTTAGAGATATCATCATTTTATTTTTTATTATTAATTCACCTCTATCAAAGGCTTACTCTGAGGGACCACGGTGGATATTTTAATTATTTTTCTCCCTAGCGACAGGCTCATAAAGGACAGGCTCCGTGATTTATGGTCCCTGTGCTGTCCCTGGCACCATGATGCCAAATGCCAGTGCTTCAACACATTTGTTGACATGGATGGATCTCAAAGGATTCTCAGGAAGGTAAGTGACCAGAGAGGGGTCGGGACTCGGAGGAACCTCCCGCTCTCCTCCGGGAGCCACTTTTCTGGAGCAGACCTGAGCCAGCGCCTCCCTCCAGCAGAACCAAGGGCTGTGGGAGCTTGTGGTTGGAATAGCTGCGGCGCTGCTGGACACATGGGTTTGACAGGTCAGAAAAAGGGGGACCAGGAGAGCAAATACTCAGTAAAAAAGGAATGGAGAAGACGGACTGAAAAGGAGGAAACTCGGGTGGAGAGGGATGGCTGAGATGTAGGCCTAGAGATGCAGCCAGGATGAAGGGTGAGGATGGGGGCGGGGAACACGGTGCTGGGAAGGTTCCGGACCTTGGGGACTGGGTGGCAGTGGGGGAGATTGAGAGGGGACAACGCCCCGACGTTAAAGGAAGAGGGCAGAGGCAGGAAGGAGCTGAGAAGGGCTCCCGGCATGCGGCTGCTTTGCGTTCCCGCAGCGGACCCGGGAGCTGTGGGCGGCTCCAGAGGCAGGTGCGCGGGGCGGGGCCATGAGGGGGCGGGGCCGACGCCGGCTGGCGGGCGGGTGCGCAGCTCATCTCCAGCTAGAGCAGCGCAGCGGGGGCCGCGGAGCTGGAGACAGAGCCGGAGCCCGATCCGGGGCTGGAGTCGGGGCTGGGGCCGGACCGGAGCGGGCTCCAGCGACATGGGGTCGGCCGACTCCAAGCTGAACTTCCGGAAAGCGGTGATACAGCTCACCACCAAGACGCAGGTGCGCCCCAGGGCTCCAGCCTCCCCATCTACCTGCCAGGCTGGGGGCTGGGCAGGGCCGGGGGAGGGGGAACTGTGGGAACTTGGCTATCCTGGAGACCGTGGCACTGGGTGGCCTAGAGGGTGACGCTGAGGCCGGAGCCGGGGAGACACTCCTCGGCCTGTATCCTGAGGCTCCATCCTCTGTCTTTAGCCCCCCACCCCAGCCTCCTCCGGGAACACCCCTCTCTAAAGCTACTGCTACCACCTTAGGCTGACGTGTGCCTACCTTCCCAGACGGCGACGCAGCTGTCCGCCCTTGCCCAGCCCCTCAGCGGCCCCAGCCTCTCCTCCGTAGCCTCCCTCCGCCCCCACCCACCGATCCATCCACCGCCCACTCCCTTCCCTGTCCCTTGGTGCCCGCGGGTCCCGGACGCACAGCTAGGCTGACTCAATGCAAACAAAGCCTGGCCGGCGCCCGCCGGGTTAAAGAAACAGCTGGTGCGCGGTGGCAGCGGCCTCGCTGGGCCCAGGTCCACACGGCGGCCAGGGAAGGCCCAGGTCTTCCTGGAAATGCGTAAAGAGTGGTGGGCAGCTCAGCAGCCTGACAAGGGGTCCTGTCCCCAGGTCTATGGAGCCCAGCTTCCCAGCCAGGGATCCCCCCAGAGGTTTCCTCCCAGTCCTACTGAGGGAAAGTCTGTTTGCCAGTAGCCTCTGTTCTCTGGTTCAGGGATGGGGACCCTCAGGATTGCCCTTGGTCTGCTGGGGAGCGGCCTAGGTTAGCTTAGTCCATGTCTGTAACTCTCCCTTGAGTCCACAAGTGGCACAGCAGCCACCTCATTGTCCGGCATACACCACCTGGCACCATCAAGGCTGCTTCCCTGCCAACCCCGTCTCACCCTTTGAACCAGGCCACTGTGGCCACAAAGAGGCTCAGCCCTGGCTTCCCACATCCCCCAGTTTCCAAGGACTCAGGACCTGGTGCAGTCTGGGACCTTCCTCTTCCCTCTCTCTCTCTTGGACTCTGTCTCGCTCCAGGTAATTGGAGTGGGCTGGAGGGAGCTATGTCCCCACAACCAGCTTGTCATAGCCCCAGTGGTCCGACGTCTGCTTCTTCACTCTTGTCCTCACCCTGGAAAGGTCAGGTGTGCAACAAATGCCCAGGGCCCCTGCAGAGTCAAGCCCTAGCTAAAAGGTGCTTGATAGGAACCAGACTTCACTTCTGTCTAATCTCCCTGCTTCTGGATAGTTCTGGAGCTTGGCTTTCTTCGGGGCTTTAAGGTCTGTGGGTAGAAGAGAAGGTGGCAAGTGAGCCAGCTTATCCATGTGGGGCCATAGGGACACAGGGAGGAAGAGAGGCTCCCATATTTACTTGCCTAGGGAGTAAACATCTTGTTGGAGGAACATAATGTAGGCTCAGCAGCTGGGGTCCTCTGCCAGGGCAGCAGGACTAGCCCAGCCAGGTCCCAAAGGATTTGGAGTATCCTAGATTCCTACCTGCTCAGCTCCTTTCCCCAAAATACTGTGTCCCTCTATCTTTCCCTGGCAGTAGCCCTGTGACAGGTGGCCTGAGATGGTGCTATTCCAGTGAGTAGGCTTGGAATAGGACCTAGAATAGGCTGGAGACCAGTCTCTGCCTCCTTCCAGACAGCACTGGTGTTCTGCGGGGGGGAGGGGCCCTCAGTGGCTGAAGCCTCAAACTCTGTGTGACCTGGCTTGGGCAGATTGGGTCTGGGGATCAGATCCCAGATGGTCACCACAGACCTTACCACTTAGTGTCCCCAAGGGGATCAGGCTGATCATCCATGGGATGACATCTGGTTCCAGATCCTTAGAGGCTGTGCTTTGGGTAGCAGACAAATGGACCTAATGCCTTGTCCCATGGCTGGAGCCTGTGCTGCTGCTAGGGCTTCCTTGCCTTCCTGCCCCACATCCTGTTTTCTTCCTGCCCCGTCATCCAGCTCTGGGCCAGGCCTGACCCCGGTCCTGAGGCCAGCAGCTTTTCCTGAGACTTTTCCAGAATGAGTGGAGGACATTCCCAGACCTGGAACCCTCTCCCAGATTCCACATTTCTGCAGCTCTCTGCTACAGGCTGGGTGTGACTTGGTGGGTGCCTGGTTACAGCTGTGCATCTGTATGTGCAGGGGAATGTCACAGGCCTCCAGAACAGCCTTAGCAGGCAAGAGCACTGAGGTCCTTCTCCCTCCCCTCTTCCTTCTCCTTCCTGCAAAGAGTCAAAAGAGGCAGCTAGTTCCCCAGGTCCATCTGGCCTGAGCAGGGGCCTGGCAGGTTTAATTCAGTCCCTGTGCCCCTAGCAACAGGGGCCTGCCAACCTCCAGCAAAAATACTCCTTTCAATGATACTAGCTTGGATTTTATTTTATTTTATTTTTATTATTATTTTTGAGACAGAGTCTCACTTTGTTGCCCTGGGTAGAGTGCTGTGGCGTCATAGCTCACAGCAACCTCAAACTCTTGGGCTCAAGTAATTCTCTTACCTCAGCCTCCTGAGTAGCGGGGACTACAGGCACCCGCCACAGTGCCCAGCTATTTTTAGAGATGGGGTTTCGCTCTTGCTCAGGCTGGTCTTGAACCTGTGAGCTCAGACAATCCACCTGTCTCAGCCTCCCAGAGCGCTGGGATTACAGGTGTGAGCCACCTCGCCCAGCCCTACTAGCTTGGATTTTAGTAGCTTCTTTGGTTTGAGTGGAGGCCAGCTAGGGTCACTGAGGCAGGAGTTGAGCCATGTCCCTCTCGGAAGCCTAAGGAGCCACAGTGACCCTGGCTAACAAATGTAACATCAGCCTAGCTTGTTATGGTCAGGCAGTGGTCACCAAATCCAAATGTCCAAGCCACAGTGGGACCAGGAGCAGAGACCCAAGTTGAAGAAAGAGGGAGGCAAAAATCCTGTTCCTGAAGTTCAAGGTTCTAGTGACTACCCTGAGGCCTTTTGAGTAGCTCTCATTTTGGGTTGAGTCTCCAGTGATGCTTATCTGATGAACTAGGCCAATGATCATGTCCACTTGGTGCTCAGATGAGTTCCTGTCCCTTTAAGGGAGTAGTAGCTACCTGACAGAGGGGAAATGTTAGAGATGGTGGCTTCTCACAGGTGCTCTCAGATGGCAGATGCTCTGTGGGTTTTCTGGGGATATCCTTCCTCACCTCACCTTGGCCCTAGGCCACCAAGACTGGGCTGTCATGCCCCTGTACCCCAGTGAGTGGGCTCTTCTGCCTGATAGCATGAGGGCCAGCAAACCCCTGCTCCAGGGCCCCTCCTTTGACCTTTGTTCCTTTTCCCCAACTAACTTGTTCTGCCAGTTCTGGGAGAGCCAGGCCTGTCCTTTAGGCCATGGCCACAGCTCCCCAGACAGGAGTATGGGGGTACAGCTGGACCTTGAGGAGGTCTATGGTGCCAGCTTTGAGTTTGAACAGCCCCAGTGGTGCTCAGCTCTGCTCAGTGAGCAGCTTGAAGAGGTCTTCAGGACTGAGGACAACTTCAGCTGAACAAATATTGTCCGAGCATCTGCCATATGCCTCCACTGGTCAGGGAAGAAGGGCTGGGGGACTACTGGATTTTGAGGCAAGTGCCCCTGGAACCATGCTGTGTGTGTGGCGGGGGACAAGCCAGTAATATGGGGCTCTTGGAAGTAGTAGTTTCGGAAAACACAATTACTTTTTAATAAGACATATAATACATTTTTTTTTATTATGAGAGTAACTCATAGAAAGTAGAGACTTGGCTCGGCGCCTGTGGCTCAATGGGTTAAGGCGCCAGCCACGTACACCTGAGCTGGCAGGTTCGAATCCAGCCTAGGCCCGCCAAACAACAATGACAGCTGTAACCAAAAAATGGCCGGGCACTGTGGCGGGTGCCTGTAGTCCCAGCGACTTGGGAGGTGGAGGCAAGAGACTTGCTTGAGCCCAGGAATTGGAGGTTGCTGTGAGCTGTGATGCCATGGCACTCTATCGAGGGTGATAGCTTGAGGCTCTGTCTCAAAAAAAAAAAAAAGAAAAGAAAAAGAAAGTAGAGACTTGTGCAGGCAGCAGGGATTTCAGAGATTTTATTGGCCCCAGGGATTTCAGAGATGGGAAAAGGCTGTTGGAATAATCAGACACCTTCTCGCAGGAAGTGATATTTATTTATTTATTTATTTTTTGAGACAGAGCCTCAAGCTGTCACCCTGGATAGGGTGCTGTGACATCACAGCTCGCAGCAACCTCCAATTCCTGGGCCCAAGCGAGTCTCCTGCCTCTGCCTCCCAAGTAGCTGGGACCACAGGCGCCAGCCACAACGCCCGGCCATTTTTTGGTTGCAGCCGTCATTGTTGTTTGGCGGGTTGGGGTTGGATTCGAACCCGCCAGCTCAAGTGTACGTGGCTGGCGCCTTAGCCTGTTGAGCTACAGGCGCCGAGCCAGGAAGTGATATTTAGAAGGAAACTTAAGGGCAGCGTCTGTGGCTTAGTGAGTAGGGCACCAGTTCCATATACTGGAGGTGGTGGCTTCAAACCCGGCCCCAGCCAAAAAAAAGAATAGAAGGAACCTTAAAGGATGAGCCTAAGGGAGGGTGAGTGTGCCCGTCAACAGATGAGAATTTTATATATACATATATATATGCCAGGCACAGTGACTTACACCTATAATCCCAACACTTTGGGAGGCTGAGGTGGGAGGATCGCTTGAGGCTAGGAGTTTGAGACCAGCCTGGGCAACATAGGGAGACCCTGTCTCTACAGAAAACAAAAACAAAAAATCACAAAGAAAAAATAATATGTGCTGTTACAGAAACATATAAAACAGGCTTGGCGCCTATGGCTCAAGCGGCTAAGGCACCAGCCACATACACCTGAGCTGGTGGGTTCGAATCCAGCCCAGGCCCGCCAAACAACAATGACGGCTGCTACCAAAAAAAGGCCGGGTGTTGTGGCAGGCACCTGTAGTCCCAGCTACTTGGGAGGCGGAGGCAGGAGACTTGCTTGAGCCCAGGAATTGGAGGTTGCTGTGAGCTGTGATGCCACAGCACTCTACCCAGGGTGACAGCTTGAGGCTCTGTCTCAAAAAAAAAAAAAGAAAAATATAAAACCATCCAAAGAGATAGTTGCCATTAAATGTTCTGATTCTTTTCTTCTAGTCTTTTTTTTGTTTTGTTTTTGGCCAGGGCCGGGTTTGAACCCACCGCCTCCAGTATATGGGGCCAGTGCCCTACTCCTTGAGCCACAGGTGCCACCCCTAGTCTTTTATTAATATAC
>CAUYRH010021954.1:0-15898 GCA_963574655.1 Perodicticus potto
TTAATTAGTTTGAGTTCTCTGTAGATTCTAGGTATCAGACATTTGTTGGAAGCATAACTTGCAAAAATCTTCTCCCATTCTGAAGGTTGTCTGTTTGCCTTACTTACTGTGCTCTTGGCTGTGCAAAAGCTTTTTAGTTTGATCAGATCTCAGTAATGTGTTTTTGGTGTTGCTTCAATTGCCCAGGGGGGGTCTTCCTCATAAAATATTCTCCTAGGCCAATTTCTTCAAGTGTTTTCCCTGCACTCTCTTGTAGTATTTTTATAGTTTCATGTCTTAAGTTTAAATCTTTTATCCAGTGAGAATCAATTTTTGTTAATGGTGAAAAGTGGGGGTCCAGTTTCAGTCTTCTATAGGTTGCCAGCGAGTTCACCCAGCACCATTTGTTAAATAGGGAGTCTTTCCCTCACTGAATATTTTTGATAGGCTTGTCGAAGATCAAATGGTGATAAGTAGCTGGGTTCATCTCTTGGTTCTCTCTTCTGTTCCATAAATCTCTCTCTCTGTTTTTGTGCCAGTACCATGCTGTTTTGATCACTATCGATTTATAGCAGGGGTCCTCAAACTTTTTAAACAGGGGGCCAGTTCACTGTCCCTCAGATGGTTTGAAGGCCGGACTATAGTTAAAAAAAAAAAAAACTATGAACAAATTCCTATGTACGCTGCACATACCTTATTTTGAAGTAAAAAACAGGGGTGGCGCCTGTGGCTCAAAGGAGTAGGGCACTGGCCCCATATACCAGAGGTGGTGGGTTCAAATCCAGCTCCAGCCAAAAACTGCAAAAAAAAAAAAAAAAACCACCCCCACAAAAAACCCCAAAAATAAAACGGCAACAAATACACTATTTAAAATAAAGGCGCTCCCTATCTTCAAAAAAAAAAAAAAAAAAGACCTCCTAACTTCAAAAAAAAAAAAAAAATCCTAACTTGTTCTTACCTCGGTCCTTATGCAGCAGCAGGCTCTGCACAGGCAAGCTTGTGACTCGTCTGATCATGAGTCTCAGTCTCACACAAGACTGAGAAGAGGAGTCAAAAGACAGAGAGAAGGAGGGAGTTGGAGAGTGCAGTGCACTTTCCACATATGTGCACTGCGGCCTGGGACCAGTTGGCTGCTAAGCAGGACAGGCAGTGGTGGCCGGCGCCACCCAGCGGGCTGGATAAATGTTCTGGTGGGGGGCGCATGTGGCCCACCGGCCGTAGTTTGAGGACCCCTGATTTATAGTATAGCCTGAAGTCTGGTAATGTGATACCTCCTGATTTGTTCTTTCTTTCTTTTTTGTTTCTCCTTAAATAAGAATTTGTTCTTATTTCTGAGCAATGTATTTGCTATTCAAGGTTTTTTTTTGATTCCATATAAAATGAAGTACTATTTTTTCAAATTCTTTAAAGTATGACAATGGTGCTTTAATAGGAATTGCATTAAATGTGTAGATTGCTTTGGGTAGTATGGACATCTTAACAATGTTGATTCTTCCCAGCCATGAGCATGGTATGTTTTTCCATTTGTTAACATCTTCAGCCATTTCTTTTCTCAGAGTTTCATAGTTCTCCTTATAGAGATAATTCACATCCTTTGTTAGTAAATTTCCAGATATTTCATCTTCTTTGGCACTATTGTAAAAGGAATAGAGTCTTTGATTGTTTATTCAGCTTGACTATTGTTGGTGTATATAAAAGCTACCTACTTGTAAGTATTGATTTTGTATCCTGAGATGCTGCTGTATTCCTTGATCACTTCTAAGAGTTTTGAAGTTGAGTCCCTGGGATTTTCCAGGTATAGGATCATATCATCAGTGAAGAGTGAGAGTTTAATCTCCTCTGACCCTATTTGGATATGCTTGATCGCCTTCTCTTGCCTGATTGTGATGGCTACTTCCATTACTATGTTGAATAGCAGTCGAGACAGTGGGCATCCTTGCCTCGTTCCTGATCTGAGTGGAAATGTTTTCAATTTTACACCATTCAATATGATATTGGCTGTGGGTTTGCTGTAGATGGCCTCTATTAGTTTAAGAAATGTTCCTTCTATTCCTATTTTCTTAAGAATTCTGATCATGAAAGGATGCTGTATATTATCAAAGGCTCTCTCTGCATTAATGGAGAGAATCATATGGCCTTTGTTTTTTATTTTATTGATGTGATGTATTATATTTATAAATTTGCATATGTTGAACCAACCCTGTAACCCTGGAATAAAACCAACTTGATCATGGTGTATAATTTTTTGATGTGTTGTTGAATTCTGTTTGCTAAGATCCTATTGAATGTTTTTGTATTGATATTCATTAATGATATTAGTCTATAATTTTCTTTCTTTGTTGGATCTATGTTGCTGTTGAGTTCAACTTTTATTCCATGGTGGTCCAAGAAGCTACAAGGAATAATTTCTACACTTTTAAATTTGCTGAGGTTAGACTTGTGTCCTAGGATATGATCTATTTTGGAGGATGACCCATGGGCTGATGAGAAGAATGTACATTCAGTTTTATTAGGTTCTGTAGAGGTCTGTAAAGTCCATTTGTTCTAGGACCAGGTTTAAGTCTAATATTTCTTTGTTTAGTATCTTCTTGGAGGATCTATCCAATACTGTCAAAGGGGTGTTAAAATCTCCAACTATTATAGTGCAGGAAGATAATCAAGTTATTCATATCCATTAGAGTCTGCTTTATGAATTCAGGTGCATTCTGGTAGGGTGCATGTTAATTATCGAAATTTCTTCATGTTGGGTGTTTCCCTTGACGAATATGTAGTGACCTTCCTTATCTTTCTTTATCTTTGTTGGTTTAAAGTCAATTGTATCTGCTACTAAAATTACAACCCCTGCTTTTTTCTGGTTTCCACCAATTTTCTCTTCTTATAAGGACACCAGGTCAGAGGCTTAGAACCCACCCTAACAGCTTTATTTTAACTTAATCACTTTCTTGCAATCTCTGCCTCCAAATGCAGTCAGTCTGAGATACTGGGGGTTAGGACACCAATATATGAGTTTTAGGGGGACACAATTCAGCCTGTAATAGGAATGAAAAGGAGTTAAAGAGTGACCCAAAGGTTAGAGATTATTGGGAAATGAAGTTATGTTAGGACCCACTAGGTGATCTTGAATACTGGGCATAGCAATGTGCTTGAATATGGCACAGCAGTGTGCCATGGGTGTTTAATATGGGAAAGAATTGGAGTAAGAGAGATGGGCTAGGATTGCTGTTGCATATAGTCTAGACTAGAACTGATAAGAACTAAACTCAAGAGATGAAGTTGAAGGGATTGAATAAAAGAGAAACTGAGAAGAAAAGGACAATATATGTGTCTCTAGTTTGTTGTCTGTTGCTATAATTCACTACATGAGACTGGGTAATTTTATTTATTTATTTTTTTAGAGACAGGGTTTCATTGTGTCACCCAGGCTATAGTGTAGTGGTATGAACATAGCTCACAACAACCTCGAACTCCTGGTCTCAGCAATTCTCCCTCCTTGGCCTTCCAAAGTGCTGGGATTACAGGCGTGAGTCACTATGCCCAGGCTGGGATTATGTTTCAGAGGAGACAAGCAATGAAAACAGAGCAAGGTATGCCTGGATGTTTCCAACCATGAAGCCACTTCAAACTTGTGCCATAGTAATTCATCTTTCAAAAAGAAGTATTGTTTTATCATAGTGGGGTTGTGAGGCCTAGAACATAGGAGTTTTAGCTTTCTAACATTTAGGACTACTAGTCTCAATGTGAACAGGTTTTCTTGTTGGGTCTAGAGTATCCCAGAGGTGTTCAATAAGTCAGTTTTATAGGAAGGATACAAATATCAGGCAGACATTGGATTATTAGATACTCTTCATCTGTGATTTAGGATCAGAAGCTTAAAGGTTTCTTAGAACCCAGAATAGGCAAAACATCAAAGAATTAAGAAAGACCCTTGAGAAAACTGATAAAGTTCTTAATATACACTTTTTAAAAACTTCATGACAGGGGATTGTGCAGCTGAGCTGTCCTAGTATGACTGGGGGAAAAGAGAGAACCCAGCCATACCTGGCATGGGGACCTCACCTAGAGTCATAGCTCAGGGAGCACAGTGAGGAGGTGGTGAGCTGGATATAGCATATGATCTGGAGCAGAGGAAATCTGATGAATTAGGCAAGTAATTGTGACTGGCTGGGATTGGATGGCTCTCCACTGAAATCTGGGATGGGAAGAGGCCTTTCCAGAGTTTTCAGTTGTTGTGGGAACCTTGGAAGAGTGGGTGGACTCGAACACTATATAGCAACCAGACCTGAATGCTGGTTGGAGTGGTTATGCCATAGGTTTTGGTGGCTGGCGAAGCAGCCGTACTGAGAAGGTCTCAGTGACCAGGAGGCTGCCAATGTGAGAAGGTTGTGAGAGTGTCTTAGCAGGGACCTAACATGCCACCATCAAATTCTGCCAAGATCAGAACTCCACCCTTGGGAGAAGCTGAGGGGCTCCTGACCCCACAGGAACTGGAGTCAGGGGGTACTGTGAGACATGCCCCTGAAGGATTCTTTTGAGTTTTAAGATCCCATCCTGGCAGAGTCTGAATGCTGAGGAAACAATCAGGCAATTACTGAAGGCAACTAAGTTTGGAATAAGGACCATAGAGCAGCGGTTCTCAACCTGTCACGACCTCTTTAGGGGTCAAATGACCCTTTCACAAGGGTTGCCTAAGATCATCTTGCATAACAGATATTTACATTACGATTCATAACAGTAGCAAAATTACAGTTATGAAGTAGCAACAAAAATAATTTTATGGTCGGGAGTCACCACAACATGAGGAACTGTATTAAAGGGTCATGGCATTAGGAAGGTCGTGAACCACTGCCATAGAAGTTGCTGGCTGTGCTTTGTCTCCTAAAAAAACCACAGTGCCACCTGGTGCCCTGGAAACATATTGCAACATACTGTCACAAGAACAAGGACTCCTGTTTGAAACAAAAGAGGCAGTGAGAAGTAAAAAGGAGGTCAAAGAGGTGAACAAAAAGAAAGAACACAAGAAGAGGAACCAACAGAAAAAGTCAGGCAACATGAAAAACCAAAACACAGAAATTCCCCCAAGGGACCATGAGGTAGCTACTGCAGAAAACTCCACCTGTAAAGAATTAATGGACTTGACAGAAAGGGAATGTAAGATATGGATGATAGGCTAGGCGCCTGTGGCTCAACAGGCTAAGGCACCAGCCACATACACCTGAGCTGGTGGGTTCGAATCCAGCCCAGGCCCGCCAAACAACAATGGTGGCTGCAACCAAAAAATGGCCAGGCATTGTGGCAGGCACCTGTAGTCCCAGTTACTTGGGAGGCAGAGGAAGGAGACTCACTTGAGCCCAGGAATTGGAGGTTGCTGTGAGCTGTGATGCCATAGCACTCTATCCAGGGTGACAGCTTGAGACTCTGTCTCCAAATTAAAAAAAAAAAAAAAAAAAGATATGGATGATAAAGACAATAAAAGGAATGGATGAGAAAAATGGAAAGATAGAACCAAAATTTGGAAGAGAGGTATGTAGAATATAGAAAGGATATGGCAAAGCTCAAGGAAATGAAGGAGACAATCAGAGAATGTAAAGATGCAGTAGAAAGTATCAAAAATAGGTTAGGTCATGAAGAAAGAACCTCAGAGCTAGAAGATGAAGTTTTCAAGTTAACCCAGGTAGTAAAAGAGACAGAAAAGAAGAGAGAGAAAGCAGAACAGGCATGTAGAGAATGGACTGAACACCATAATAGTTGGGGACTTTAACATCCCTCTGACAGAACTGTATAGATCCTCTAAACAGAAACTAAACAAGGATACAAAGGACTTAATGTGACTCTAGAACAAATGGCATTAATAGATATATATAGAGCAAGCCATGCCAAAGCTAAGCAATATACATTTTTCTCATCAGCCCATGGTACATACTCAAAAATCGACCACATCCTAGGATACAAATCAAACCTCAGCAAAATTAAAAGAATAGAAATTATACCTTGTATCTCCTCAGACAACAAGGTAATAAAAGTGGAACTCAACTCCTACAAAAATGTTCACCCCACAAAAAGATTTGGAAATTAAGCAACAGTATGCTGAATGATAGTTGGGTTCAGGAAGAGATAAAAGGGGAAATTGTTAAATTCCTCAAACATAACAACAATGATGACACAAGTTACCAAAATCTGTGTGATATAGCAAAAGCAGTCTTATGAGGGAAATTTATTGCATTAGATGCCTACATTTGAAAAACAGAAAGAGAGCACATCCACAAACTCATGAACCATCTTATGGAATTAGAAAAAGAAGAATAATATAATCCCAAACCCAGCAGAAAAAAAGAAATAACCAAAATTAAACTAGAGATTAATGAAATTGAAAACAAAAGAAATGAGTCAGAAAATTAATAAAATGTTTTTTTGAAATAAATAAATAAAATTGATAAACTTTTGGCCTGACTTGCTCTTTTTCTGTTTTCTTGATGAAGGCATCTAGTGCTATAAATTTCCCTCTAAGGACTGCCTTTTCAGTATCCCACAGGTATTGATAGTTTGTGTCTTCATTATCATTTTGTTCCTAAAATTTAATGATCCGCTTCTTGATCTTGTCTATGACCCAGCTATCATTCAGCATAAGGTTATTTAGTTTCCATGATTTTATTTGAGCATGAAGATTTCTATTGCTATTGAGTTCAACTTTTATTCCATGATGGTATGAGAAGATACAGGAGGTAATTTCTATTCTTTTGAATTTGTTGAGGTTAGACTTGTGACCTAAGATATGATCAATTTTGGAAGATGATGCATATGCTGATGAGAAGAATGTGTATTCAGTTTTGTTAGGATAAAGTGATCTGATCTGTAAATGTTGTTAAGATCATTAGTTCTGGGGTCTTGTTTAAGTCTATTAGTTCTTTGTTTAGTTTCTGCTTCAAGGATCTGGCCAGTTCTGCCAATGGGGTGTTAAGATCTACAACTATTACAGTGTGTGAAGATATCATAATATTAGATCACTTAGGTTTTGTTTTATATATCGAGGAGCATTCAGATAGGGTGCATAGATACTAACTATTGAAATCTCTTCATATTGTGTGTTTTCCTTAACTAGTAGGTAGTGTCCATCTTTGTCTTTCATTATTTTTGTTGGTTTGAATCCCATTGTAGCTGCATACAAGATTGCAAACTCAGCTTTTTTTCTGCTTTCTGCCTGGAATACCATTGCCCATCCCTTTACCCTGAGTCTTGATTTATCTTTTGAGGTAAGGTGAGATTCTTATACACAACAGATATCTGGGCTGAGTTTTTGTATCCAGTTGGCCAGCCTATGCCTCTTTAAAGGAGAGTTCAAACCATTCACATTAATTGAGAGAACTGATAGATGTAGCAAAGGTTTGTTCATCTTGTTTATCAGGAGTCCAGAGCTTAATTTTATGCCTTTCACCATTGTGGAAGCTAGGCTTTGTTCTTTAATTTCTGGGTAGGTTTACATTGGTGGAGTACCTTCCTATTGATTGTTATGAAGAATGGGTCTGAGTATTTCCTGTAGAGCTGGTCGAGTCACAGGAAATTTCCTCAGCATGTGGATGTCAGTGAAGTATTTGATTTCTCCATCACAAATTAAACTCAGTTTAGTGGGGTATAGGAACCTGGGCTGGAAATTGTTTTGTTTAAGAAGGTTGAAGGTCGATGACCATCCTTTTCTGGCTTGGAAAGTTTCAGCTGAAAGATCTGCAGTCATCCTTATACTTTTCCCTTTGTAAGTAATACTTTTCTTAAACATGGCTGCTTGCAGAAGTTTCTCCTTCATATTGGCAAAATTAATTACAATCTGTCTAGGAGGTGCTTTGTTTGGATTGAGTTGTGCTACGGTTCTGAAACTATCTGTCTCTTGCATTACTTGGGAAGTTCTCCACCATAATGTCTGGAGCAGACAATTTGTGCCTTTGGGACCATCCTCTTCTTCAGGAATCCCTATAATTCAGATGTTTGATTTCTTGGAATGATCCCATAACTCTCTCAGGGAATATTCTGTTCTTTTTTTCCATTTTTCTAACTCTTTGAATGCTTGGGATAGTTCAAAAGTTTTGTCTTCCTTAGTTGGGTGTTATGGCAGGTGCCTGTAGTCCCAGCTACTTGGGAGGCTAAGGCAATAGAATTGCCTAAGCCCAGGAGTTGGAGTTTGCTGTGAGCTATGTGATGCCATGGCATTCTACCGAGGGTGATAAAGTGAGACTCTGTCTCTACAAAAAAAAAAAAAAAAAAAAGTTTTGTCTTCTTTATCTGAGATTCTTTCTTCCCTCAACTCTTTTTCTGAGGGACTCTACTGTATTTTGAAGCTCCTCAAATACCTTTTTCAATTCTTTAAGTTCTGCTATATCTTTCCTCATTATGTCCATATCATTGGTGACTTTGTCTTTGAATTTGTTACTTTCTTGATACAATCGCTGAACTATTTTTTGGTTCTCTGTTTCCATCTTTTCCTCCATCCCAATTACCTTACTTGCCATCCACATTCTAAATTCCACTTCTAACATTTCAGCAATTTCTCTGTAGATGGGATTCTCTGTTGTATTTTCTTTGACATCCCCAGGAGGTGTTGATCTGCTCTAATTTTTCATGTTGCCCTAGCTCTTCAGCTGATTCTTCCTCATAAGTATTTTCAGCTTCTTCCTCTTTTACTCTTTTTTAATATTAATTATACTTTTTTAGTTGAATTATACTTTTTTCAGGTTGTCACTTATGAGTCCACTCCTCACTGTTGCACTAATAAAGGCAGACAAGAGGTGAATCCACAGCCCCCATAGTGTCTCCAGGGGGACAAGAATCAGTAAGCAGTACTGGCCCAGAGTTCCAAACAAAGTTGCTCTGCCAGCACTGGCTCCACCCACCAAATCAAGTTCATGAGGCAGCCCAGCTCACAGCACTGGTCCAGAGTTCAAGAGAGATGCTTATGCACTGGGCACCATCCAGCTAATCCAGTGCTGAGGGCTACATAGGACAGCGTAGGGCCAGAGCTCAGACAATGTCCCTCAGGCACTGGGCACCACCTGCTCAATCAAGGTCAGGGACCTGCTGCCCAGCAGGAGGTACAGGTCTAAAGTTCAGATAAGTCACTCAGGCACCAGGCACCACCCACCCAGTTGAGCTCAGGGAGCCCCCACTCAATGGAGAATGTTAATCCAAAAGTTCAGTCCAGACATGGTGCCCATAGCTCAGTGAGTAGGGCACTAGCGACATATACCAAAGCTGGTGGGTTTGAGCCCAGCCCAGACCTGCTAAACAACAATGACAACTGCAACCAAAAATAGCTGGACATTGTAGCAGGCACCTGTAGTCCCAGCTACTTGGGAGGCTGAGGCAAGATTATTGCTTAAGCCCATGAGTTTGAGGTTGCTGTGAGCTGTGACACCACAGCACTCTACTGAGGGCGACATAATGACACTCTGTCTCAAAAAAAACAAAAACCAAAAAAACAAAACCCCCCAAAAGTTCAGTCCAAAGTTGTTTAAATCCCACCCCACCTGCCCAAATGAGCTCAAAGAGCCTCCACTCAATGGAGGGTGCTAATCCAAAGTTTAGTCCAAAATCGCTTAAACCTCAGCCTCGCCCACCCAACTGGGCTCAGAGACCCCTGCCTGGTGGAGGCCAGAGGTCCAAAGTTAATTCAAAGTCACTTAAACCCTGGCCCCGCCCACCCATTTGAGCTCAGACAGCCCTGTGTGGTGGAGGCCAGAGAGCTAAAGTTTAGTGCAAAGTCGCTTAAACCTTGGTCCTGACCAACCAATTGAGCTCAGAAAGCCCCACCTGGTGGAGGCCAGATGTCCAAAGTTCAGACCAAAGTCCCTTAAACCCTGGCCCTGTCCCCACTAATCAAGCTCAGAGAGCCTTGCCTGGAGGAGGCCAGAGGTCCAAAGTTCAGTCCAAAGTCGCTTAGACACCCTCCTGCCCATCTAGTCAAGCTCAGAGAACTGTGCCTGATAGAGGGGGCAGATCCAAAGTTTAGTCACAAGTCAAAGTGATTTAAGCACTGGTCCCGCCCACCCAATGGAGCTCAGAAGTAGTCTTGAAGGACAGATAACAGAGCTACTGGAGAATTCCTAAGATGGGTAGTTCACCTTCTCCCCACAAAAGCTTGGACTGCCATGCTACTGTTCTCATGCTGCAGCTCTGTGGCCAGCAGACTTGCTGAGTTTCTCAGTGAGCTCACCAACACTCTGGACTCTAGGGGGCAGTCCTCCCAACAACTAGGGTGGGGAAAGGGTGATTAGGGTGCCCAGGATTGCAGGAAAATACTTGGTCTTTTGTGCCAGACAGAATGGGGACTTGTTTCAGTGGTGGGACCTCAATAATGAAGGAGGACTGGGTCTTAGCAACCTCTCCCATGGGATAAGGTGAGAGGACTTTTTTTTTCTTTTTTTGCAGTTTTGGCTGGGGCTGGGTTCGAACCCGCCACCCTCAATATATGGGACCGTCACCCTACTCCCTGAGCCACAGGCACCACCCATGTGAGGGGACTTTTGAACCCAGTTCGCTGATGGACTGGTTGTCCACTGTGGAGCTCCCATTTAGGGGCAGGGGTCTCCCTTCCTCTGGGAGCTGATCTTCCACCTGTTGTTTTTCTTCCACTTGATTCAGACTGGGTGATGTGTACCTCACACAGTCCTCTCAGTGCAGAGATCCTCACATTCGGCTTCCATCCACTTCAGTCCAATATCACTCCCTTTGGGCACAAGCCTCCTGCAAAAGCTATTCTAGTCAGCCATCTTCCCACAATTCTTAAGTCTTTTGTTCTTGATTAGCAGTTTCACCCATTATTTTCATGTTTAGGAAACAGTGAAACTGTGGCATCCGCACCTTCTCTCTTCTTAGCAGCTGGACGATAAGCCCTTGGAGACAGATTTACCATAGGTGATTCCAATCCTGAGGCCTGACACTCACACCCTATTGTTCACACAAGTGGAAGCGCAGGTCAATATTTGCATATTATGAATTGGACAAAAACTTGGGAACTAGGATCTATTGAGAACTCAAATTAATCAACATAAAAAAAGCCAACATAAAAAAATCCCATCTATCACTGGGCAAGAGACATCAATAGAACCTCTTTAAAGAAGACAAATGGCTAACAAACACATGAAAAAATGCTCATCATCCCTGATCATCAGAGAAATGCAAATCAAAACTACCCTGAGATATCACCTACCCCTGTGAAAATGGCCCACATCACAAAGTCTCAAAGCTGCAGATGCTGGTGTGGATGTGAAGAGAAGGGAACACTTTTACCTTGCAGGTGGGACTGTAAACTAATACAACCTTTTTGGAAGGAAGTATGGAGAATCCTCAAAAGAACACAAATTAGACTTCCCATTTGATCCTATAATTCCATTACTAGGCATCTACCCAGGAGACATTTGCACTAGACTGTTTATCGCAGCTCAATTTACAATTTCCAAAATGTATAAACAGCCTAAATGCCCAGCAATCCAGGAATGGATTAACAAGTGGTGGTATATATACATACCATGGAATATTATTCAGCCACTAAAAAAGATGGGAACTTTACAACTTTTGTATTAACCTGGATGGAGGTTGAACACATTCTTCTTAGTAAAGCATCACAAGAATGGAGAAGAAAGAATCCAATGTGCTCTATTCATAAATTAAGTCAGTAGATGAGCTAATCACAAGGGGGGAGGGTAGGAGAAGAGTAAATGGGGAGAGGGGAGGGGAGATGGAACGAGGATGGTGCGTCACAGTGCATGGCACACCTCTTGGGGGCAGGACACATTATAAGAAAGACTTTAAAAAATGCAATCAGTGTAACCTAATTCCTTGTACCCTCAATGAATCCCAAACAAAACAAAAAAATTTAAGCAAAATAAAATTTATAACCCCCCCAAACCCTTCATAATAATGTAGCAAATATGTATAACAAAAACCATTGTTCCTTAAGGGAAGGGAGGATACATATAAATTTATTTATTCACATATATGTATGTGTGTGTGTGTGTATATGTAGAAGTGTTGATTCAAATGTTGGTTTTAAGTTTACGTTAGTAAAAGAAAAGCCACAGAGTCAATGTTGTCTAATTAAAACATGCCTTTATTTCTTTTCTTTTTTTTTTTTTTTTTTGCAGTTTTTGGCCAGGGCCGGGTTTGAACCCACCACCTCCGTCTGGTATATGGGGCCGGGGCACCCTACTCCTTGAGCCACAGGCACCGCCCCATGCCTTTATTTCAGTAGCAAACAAATATTAATTTTACAATAATAGTTGAAGAGCTATATTATTCCTTAAAACAGTAAACACACATCTTAAGCAGTAATCCATAAAGTATATGTTAAAATAGGTCCATCAGACCATACAAGACACTACATAAAATATAAACATTTGTTGATAATTTGAACAAATATTTATTAAATTATTAAGAAAACATGACTTTAGAATGTTAGTTCCTCATGTTCCACATAGAATTTCCAATGCTGATCCATTATATGGCATGGTAGAAATTCTTGATCGCTGATTAATAGTATTTCATTTATTTGTAGATAATGTGGGATGCTTTGCATTGACTCTCTGGAAGTTCCTATTTAAAGAAGTATCAACAAATTAAAAACTGCATCTTAAAATGTAACAGTTAAATTTAGTCATTACAAATCCTATAATCCAGCAAAGTCTATGAGAGAGCACACATAAGACGTTTTCTGACCATGACCTTCTTCACAAATTCCATTTTCTGTACCTGAGACAAAGCTATAAACCAGCACTGGCTGATCTTGGGAGACAGAAGCCTGTTTTTAGTCTAAAATACCAGGAAGAAAAGGATGATGGAAACTTTTGAAGGTAGTTGTATAAGGTCTTCTGTCCCTCAATTTCCAATAAATACAGAATAAAACAATTATGAAGATGAAATGAGATTTTTCATGTGAAGTGCTTAGTATACTGTCTGGCCATATAATAAATATTAGCTGCTATTATTTTTATTATTATTTATTACTAAAATGAGTCTTAGGCTAGCAGAAGGATGATCAGTTTTCTAATCCTGACTCTGCCATAAACTTTGTGTGTGATCTCATGTAAGTTATATGACTTCTCTAGACTTCCATCTCTCTGAGAGGTGAGAAAGTTGAAGATCAAGGAAGGTTCCTGTTGGCTCTGCGAATCTAAATAGTCAGTGATCCTAAAACTGATTTCTTCAAACTCTTTGATAATCTCAGAGAAACTTTTTCTCAAATATTGGCTATACATATTATCCACCTGACAGCACTAATAAGAGTGTGACCTCCACCAGGCAGTTTTAGTTAGACATACCATATGGTCCATACCATATGGTCCAAGAGCTTTGTACATAATTCTACACAATACAGACGTTTTATATAATGATACATCTGCAGGACATCTGCTGTTTTTGATGCCCAGTACCCATTTATCCTTCCTGTGACAACCCACTACAATTTAGAATGGATCCAACATAAGGAAATACAGCTGAGAAATGGAAAGCAAGAGAAACTGGGTTCTTCATCATGCTCTTTGAATCTTGGGTAAAACTGAAGACTGCTCCTGGTCTTTCATGTACATGTGTCAGTAAAATTCATTTTGGGGGGT
Organism: Perodicticus potto; assembly: GCA_963574655.1. Classification (NCBI taxonomy): domain Eukaryota; kingdom Metazoa; phylum Chordata; class Mammalia; order Primates; family Lorisidae; genus Perodicticus; species Perodicticus potto. The sequence goes on from CAUYRH010021954.1 coordinate 13,572, forward strand.
TTTAAGCCAGTCTGAGTTGGATTTTAAACTGTTGCTTATAATTGAAAACATTTTAACTTTTTTTCACCTGATCCATATGTAAACATAATAGTTCCTTTATTAGTAACTTTGTTTAAAGACTCCTGTAACAAAGTAGTCTACAAAAGTTAGGAACTTTCTTCTCTCAGGAAAATCCCATAGAAATAAAGCTTTAAATATTAATTTAAGTTCACTTCATCAAAATTAGCTTAGTTTAATGATTTAAACACTATCATTTCCACTAGTCATTCTCTTCAGGTACTGCCCCCATTTTGATTATGATTTGACCAACTTAGTGTATCTGTACCTAGTTTCATTTATTTATAATTCATACTTTACTTGTCAATTTTTGCTATTAAGGCATGTACAAATACTTCTGTAGGATTGATACTCAGAAGAAGTACTGGGTTGAAGGATTTCTAAACATTTAAAATTTTAAAATTTTCTGCCAGAGTGCCTTCCTAAACGTATCCTTTCATATTGCCAGCAATAGTATATGACAGTACCTCTGAGACTACCTGTTTTTTCCTCTACATCCTTGATAATACTGAATATTATCAGCTTTTTAAGTTTTGCTATTTTGATACCAAAGAAATTTTCTCTATTAATTTTATTTATTTATTTATTTATTTATTTAGAGAATGGTCTTGTTCTGTCACCCAGGATGAGAGCAGTGGTGTGATCATAGCTCACTGCAACCTCAGAACTCCAGTCCTCAAATGACACCCCTAACTTAGCCTCCAAGTAGCTGGGACTATAGGTGTACACTACCATACTCAGCTTTTAATTTTTTAAATTCTTTTTAGAGACATGGCAGATCTTGAACTCCTGTCCTCAAGCAATCCTACTACCTTAACTTCCCAAAGTACTCAAATTACAGGTGTGAGGGTGGTGCCTATGGCTCAAGGAGTAGGGTGCTGGCCCCATATACTTTAGGTGGTGAGTTCAAACCCAGCCCCGGCCAAAAACTGCAAAACTAAAAAAAAAAAAAAAAAAAAAAAAAAATTACAGGTGTGAGCTACTATTCCCTGCCTCTCTATTATTATTATTATTATTATTATTATTATTATTATTATTAGGCATCTTTTTGATTACTACACAGTGTTAGCACCTTTCACATATTTAACATCCATTACAATTTCTAGGATTAGGCTCGGCACTTATAGCTCAGCTGATAGGGTGCCAGCCACATACACTGGAGCTGGAGGGTTCGAACCCAGCCTAGGCCAGCTAAACAACAATGACAACTGCAACAAAAAAATAGTCGGGTGTTGTGGTGGGCACCTGTAGTTCCAGCTACTTGGGGGGCTGAGGCAGGAGAATTGCTCAAGCCCAAGAGTTTGAGGTTGCTGTGAGCTATGATGCCATTGCACGCTACGGAGGGTGATATAGTGAGATTCTGTATCAAAAAAAATTTTTTTTCTAGGATTAGGAAAAGTGCCTATTAAAAATTTTGTCTCTGGGGCGGTGCCTGTGGCTCAGTGAGTAGGGTGCTGGCCCCCCATATACCAAGGGTGGTGGGTTCGAACCCAGCCCCAGCTAAACTGCAACAACCACAAAAAATAGCTGGGCACTGTGGTAAGTGCCTGTAGTCCCAGCTAGTTGGGAGGCTAAGGCAAGAGAATTGCCTAAACCCAAGAGCTGGAGGTTGCTGTGAGCTGTGATGCCACAGCACTCTACCAAGGGCAACAAACTGAGACTTTGTCTCTTAAAAAAAAAAAGATTATCTTTGAACTAGTAAAGGTGGTATTAAAAAAATAAAAGAAAAAGTAAAAACATTATTTTTCTCTGCATTGATTTGATCAGATATTAATGAAAACAAGGAGATAATTAGGTCAAGAGTTCAATCTCTGTATACATCAAAATTCTGCTCCAAAACTATATTCCTTAGTTTACTAGGCACGTTCACTAGAGTGTAAATGTTCAGTTAAATCTGGCATTCCAAGCGAAACAAAGCTAAAAGCTCATGTCTTTTTTTTTTTTTTATTAAATCACAGCTGTGTACATTAGTGCAATCAAGGGGTACAATGTGCTGGTTTCATATACAATCTGAAATGTTTTCATCAAACTGTTTAACATAGCCTTCATGTCATTTTCTTAGTTATTGTATGAAAATATTTCTATTCTGCATTTAGTAAGTTTCGCCTGTACCTTCTAAGATGCACCACAGGTGTGGCCTCACCAATTACCCTCCCTCCCCCAAGAATCCCCCCCCATGTCTTGTTAACAATGGAGCAAAAGCATTAGCTCTGAAATACTTATATACTTGCATATTTAACTCAGCCACTGCTTCACAGAATCACTGATTA
>CAUYRH010021955.1:0-13291 GCA_963574655.1 Perodicticus potto
TAGGATCTATAGAGAACTCAAATTAATCCACATGAAAAAAGCCAACAATCCCATATATCTGTGGGCAAGAGACATGAATAGAACCTTCTCTAAAGAAGAGAGACGAATGGCTAACAAACATATGAAAAAACGCTCATCATCCCTAATTATTAGAGAAATGCAAATCAAAACCACCCTGAGATACCATCTAACCCCAGTGAGAATGGCCCACATCACAAAATCTCAAAACTGCAGATGCTGGTGTGGATGTGGAGAGAAAGAAACACTTTTACACTGCTGGTGGGACTGCAATCTAATACAATCTTTTTGGAAGGAAGTATGGAGAACCCTCAAAGCACTCAAGCTAGACCTCCCATTTGATCCTGCAATCCCATTACTGGGCATCTACCCAGAAGGAAAAAAATCCTTCTACCATAAAGACACTTGCAGTAAACTGTTTATCACAGCTCAATTTACAATCGCCAAAATGTGGAAACAGCCTAAATGCCCACCAACCCAGGAATGGATTAACAAGCTGTGGTATATATACACTATGGAATACTATTCAGCCATTAAAAAAATGGAGACTTTACAGCCTTTGTGTTAACCTGGATGGAAGTGGAATACACTATTCTTAGTAAAGCATCACAATAATGGAGAAGCATGAATCCCATGTATTCAATTTTAATATGAGGACAATTAATGACATGGTGGGGGTGGGAGAAGGGGAGAGCAGATAGAGAAAGAATGAGGGAGGGGTGGGGAAAGGAAGAGCAGAGAGAGGGATGGAGCAATGGGGATGAGGTCTTGATGTGTGCCACACCTTTTGGGGGCAAAACATGATTGTAAGAGGGACTTTACCTAACAAATGCAATCCGTGTAACCTGGTTTCTTGTACCCTCAATGAATCCCCAACAATAAAAAAAAAAGAAAGAAAGAAAAGAAAACTATAGACCAATATCTTTAATGAACACAGATGCAAAAATATTCAAGAGTCTAGCAAACAGACTCCAGCAACACATCAAACAATTTATACACCATGACCAAGTGGGTTTGTTCCCAGGGTCTCAAGGTTGGTTCAATATACATAAATCTATTAAATATAATTAATCACATAAACAAACTAAAAAACAAAGACCATATGATTCTCACAATAGATGCAGAAAAAGCCTTTAACAATATCCAGCATTCTTTCATGAGCAGAACACTTAAGAAAATAGGTATTGAATGGACTTTTCTTAAACTGATAGAGGTCATCTACAGCAAACCCACAGTGAATATCATATGGAATGGAGTATAATTGAAAACATTTCCACTCAGATCAAGAACCAGGCAAAGTTGCCCATTGCTTCCACTGCTTTTTAATGAAAGCAATGTAATGGAAGTCTTAGCCATCACAATCAGGCAAGAGGAGGTGATCAAGAGTATACAAATAGGGTCAGAGGAGATCAAACTTTCACTCTTCATAGATAATACAATTTTATACCTGGAAAACCCAGGGACTCAACCACAAAACTCTTAGAAGTGATCAAGGAATACAGTAGCATCTCAGAATACAAAATCAATAGTCACAAATCAGTAGCTTTTATATATACCAATAATAGTCAAGCCAAAAAGCCAGTCAAGGACTCTATTCCCTTTACAGTTGTGCCAAAAAAGATGAAACATTTGGGAATTTGCCTAACAAAGGACACAAAAGATGTCTATAAAGAGAATTATGAAACTGTGAGAAAAGTAATAGCTGACGATGGTAACAAATGGAAAAACATACCATGCTCATGGCTAGGAAGAATCAACATTGTTAAAATGTCCATATTACCCAAAGCAATTTACAAATGTAATGCAATCCCTATCAAAGCACCAGTGTCATACTTTAAAGATCTGGAAAAAATAGTACTTCATTTTATATGGATCAGAAAAAACCTCGAATAGCCAAGACATTACTCACAAATAAAAACAAATCCAGAGGAATTGTGCTACCAGACTTCAAAATATACTAGAAATCTAGATCAAAACAGCATGGTATTGGCACAAAAATAGAGAGGTAGATGTATGGAACAGAACTGAGAACCAAGAGATGAGCCCAGACACTTATCATCATTTGATCTTTGATAAGCCCATAAGAAATATAAATTGGGAGAAAGATTCCCTATTTAACAAATGGTGCTGGGAGAACTGGCTAGCGACTTGTGGAAGACTGAAACTGGACCCCCACCTTTCACCATTAACAAGAATTGACTCTCAATAGATAAAAGATTAAATCTTAAGACATAAAACTATAAAGATTCTTAGAGAGAGTGCAGGAGAAACACTTGAAGAAATTGACCTGGGAGAATAATTTATGAGGAGGACCCGCCAGGCAATTGAAGCAAAACCAAAAATACATTACTGGGATCTGATCAAACTAAAAATCTTCTGCACAGCCAAGAACACAGTAAGTAAAGCAAGCAGACATCCCTCAGAATGGGAGAGGATATTTGAAGGTTATCCTTCTGACAAAGGTTTGATAACTAGAATCCACAGAGCACTCAAATTTATTAATAATAAAAGAACAAGTAATCCCATTTCATTGTGGGCAAGGGACTTGAACAGAAGCTTCTCTGAAGAAGATAGGTGCATGGCCTACAGACACATGAAAAAATGCTCATCATCTTTAATCATCAGAGAAATGCAAATTAAAACCACTTCAAGATATCATCTAACTCCTATAAGAGTGGCTCACATGACAAAATCCCAAAACTACAGATGTTGGCAAGGATGTAGAGAAAAGGGAACACTTCTGTACTGCTGGTGGGAGTGCAGGCTAATACATCCCTTTTGAAAGAAGTATGGAGAATACTCAGGGATCTAAAAGTTGACCTGACATTTGATCCTGCATTCTTCTACTAGGTGAATATCCAAAAGACCAAAAAGCACTTTATAACAAAGATATGTGCACCACATTGTTCATTGCAGCTCAATTCATAATAGCCAAGTCATAGAAGAAGCCCAAGTGCCCATTGACCCATAAATGGATTAATAAATTTTGGTAATGTATACCATGGAATATTATACAGCCCTAAAAACGATGGAGACTTTTTTCATTTACATGCATGAAGCTGGAACATATCCTACTTAGTAAAGTATCTCAAGAATGGAAGAAAAAATCTCCAGTGCACTCAGTACTATTATGAAACCAGTTTACAATCACTCACACTTTCATATGAAGAATAGATGACAACTGTGGCCCAAGATGAAGGACGGAGGAAGTGGGGATTGGAGCGGAGGGGGGAGGTCAGATTGAGGGAGGGTGAATGGTGGGATCACACCTGTGGTGCATAATGCAAGGGTACATGTCGGATCTATTAGTATGGAGTGTAAATGTCTTAACACAATAAGTAAACGAGATGAGGTATATATTAACCAGTGTGATGTAAGCATGCCTAATTTTATATGAAATCAGCACATTGTACCCAATAAATGCATTAATGTATACATAATCTATGTTTTTATGATTTAATAAAAAATAAAAATTAAGTTGAAAAGTAAACCCATTCATAGCACGTGCTACTCTTTGCTGACAAGGTCTCATAATCACAATGGCATCAAAGCAATGGAGCAGCATGGTGAGATAGCTGAGGTCCCTGGGAGCTAAACAGGGGTCAGTAAACTCTAGCCTGGAGGTCAAGTTAGGGCTGCAGCCTGTTTTCGTAAGTCATTGCAAGCTAGGAATAGTTTTTACTTTGTAAGGTTGCTTAAAAAAAAAAAAGGAGAAGAACAATATACAGCAGGGACCATATGTGGCCTGAAAAGCCTACAGTATATACTATTTGGACCTTTACATGAAAAGTTTGCCAGTCCATAAACTAAATTATCACAAAGAGCCAAAAGATGATGTAGCCCTTAGTCTATTGCTGCTCCTGACAGTTGAAAGGAAACTGCTTCTTTGGTCTTTTCTTATTTGGGTACTAAAAAAAAAAAAAGCATTTGCCAATTTGATAACTATGTATATCAAGCACCAGAGTCTGTGCCCACTAGCTTCAGAATATAAACCACATATGGAACAGCAGCTTCAATTAGAATGTCTCCCTCATTAAGTCTGTGACAATCCATTGCTACTATTCCCGAGACTCTCCTCTCTCTTCACTAGTCAAAGAGAGCTTAATGAGTGTGTAAAAGCATAATAAGAACGTGGAGAAATTGGGGATGTGATAGGAATTATGATCCCTGCTTCTTTCAGCTGTTTGATAGCAACACTCATCTCTACTACCCCTCCATTTGTGCAGCATTGTTTTGACAGTGCCCTTAGCACAAAAGTTTCCTCTTGTCCTTTCAGAGCCTTCACTACATAGGACCAGAAGCCAGTGTGGAGATGTTGATGGAATGTTCCATAGGTGTACATATAAGTGGGTCATTGTGAAAGTTTTGAGAAATACAAACATCATGCAATACAAAATCTGCATCGATAGAGACCAATGGAGCCCTCCCAGCAACACTGGTTAGCCAAGTAAGTTGAAACTTGCACAGGTAAATCAGAAAGTATGTAGTCATGGATCCTAACAAGTCTGTCTCAAAACTTTTGTGGTAACTACATACATACAGAAACTGGGAAAGTAACCAGAAAACAATTCACTGATGAGTCCACACTTGTCCCACTGTGAGGCAAGCACAGACCAAACTCCCATTTGTACTCCCTGACTTCTGCAACCTCCTCAGAGGAGAGGACCATGGTGGTATTCTGGGTTCCTTGGCGTTAACATTAGCTATTACCAGAACTCAGGTCAGTAATCCCCAAAGATTGAGTGCTTCATTTTCCTAAGAAACAACTCCAAGCCCTTTTGAGGAGAAGACTAGGAGGAAGGTGTACAGTACCTGCTTGTGGCACTATCATAGAGAACTTCTTCAAGAGTTCCTAGCTTCCCCTTCACTGTGGGTCTATGAACTGATAACAGGACATAACTTTAATTGAGTTTCCTCAAATCACTTAGAGTTTGTTTCCGTTTCAGTTTATCAGAGCAAGAGGGCTGCCCATCAGTGTCAGTCCCAGGAATCTCTTGATGAGCTGCCCACTGCTAAAGACCCCTGACAGTCAAACCTGGGATCACTGTTCCAGCCCTGCTGTCTAGTACAGTAACCACACCTGCTTTGCCTCTGCCTTCGAGACCTGTCATTGTGCCATTGTGCCGTCCCTTGCATTCTGCCACTTGTGACCTCATCCCCCATAGAAATCAGAGTCTTGCTGCTATTACCATCAGGTCTGGCCCAATGGAGGACAGCCACTCTGGTACTTTTCAAGGTATTTCTTGATGAAAGCAGTGCCTTGATGAAGAAAATGCCTTCTGGGCCATCCTGGGAGGCATAATTAGGTGTAGAAGGAATTTCATGTGATAAATATACTCTAATATTTCCTTATCTTTGCATACGTTTCTAAGCACTATACCAAAACATTTCTGGCATCATAACTTAAGCATTGACTGCCACCACACCCACATTTCTATTAAACACTCAGCAAGCTGCTTAAGTGAGCATATTGAACCCAGAATCTCTGGCAAGTGCACTCAGTGCACAATATTCAACCCAATCTAAAATTAGACTTCTTCCTTTATGGTTCAGAGCCATCAGGTTCCATTCCCATACACACATTCCAAGTTTTGCCATTGCAAATGAGCAAAACCTTGTGCTTCGGGTGAGCATTTTCCCTCCAGCTTTGGCTTCATGTTTGCCACCACACCAGCATGCTGGAATCAGATCCTAGTGGTGGATCTGAAGTTAATGCCAGAGTGTAGGGCACCTCCTGGTGTGTTAATTCCCTCAGGTGAGCCCATCTCATGGCCTTCAGGCAGAAAGGGAAGAGCTTTACAAAACAGGAAATTAGTTTGCTTCTGCTTTCAAGGATTACTTAGTGAAATTTGGACTTTTAAGGTACTCAGAGACAAAATAACCTACCAATCAATTTCAATTTTCCTGGTCCCATTCTTTCCAACAAGTGCCCTGATGTTCACATAACAAACCTATTCAGTCTGATAATCCACTCTACCTTGCAGGGTCAGGGTCTGGTTATACTTTTCACCTTTGTCAGTTCAGCATCTAAGAAACAGAAGAAAGTCCTACAGGTAATCATCAAAGTTCCCTGATCAACTGACCATACTTTAAGCAAGCTTTAAATCCCATCTTACCATTTTTGTTAAGTCCTCTGAAATAGATGGAAAAATGCAACTCCTTCCACACATAGAGCAATCCTTGCTTTTCTAATTTTTCCCAGAAGAATCAGCATTACTTGAGCCCCCATACTTTGTCTTTGATAGGCTTCCAACACTAAACAACTCTAGGAATGATTTAACTTAATACATCACCAGTCTGTACCAGAGTTTGTTTTATGATGCTAGCAGAATCTTAGCTGCCTTCACTTCAGACAGGTTGATTAACCCTTTTCAGAGTCTGATTCCTTTGAGAATCTGTTGCTTACAACCTCTAGAGCCAGCAATTGTTCTCTATATTAGAGCTTAATTACAGAGAACAAACCTCACTCTGGATACGTCAACAGAAGGAATTCGTTTCATGGGATATTAAATGGCTAATAAAACTGTTTATAGACTGAAGAGACTTTAAACTGATATTCAAGAAAAATCTCTTAAACCATGATGCAGGAAAGGACCATCCAGGATGCTGTTGCCATGGTCATAGTCAAGAAGCTGCCTGATGAATCAAAAAGCCATGACAACAGCTGCTGGCTAGCTCAAGATCTAAACAATTTTACTTTGATCTGCATCAACAAAAATAGATACCTCATGCCATGTTTCCCTCTACTCTTTTTTTCCCATTTTTTTATTGAGGTAAAACACAAATAAAATAAAATTTATTATCTTAGCCACTTTTAAGGATACAGTTCAGCAGTATCAAGAACATTAACACTGTTATCCAACCATCACCACCATCCATCTGTATAACTCTTTTAATCTTGTAAAACTGAAACTTCTCTATTCATTAAATGCCAACATGCCATTCGTTTCCCCCTTCTCCTGACCCCTGGCAACCACCATTCTATTGTCTGTCTTGTGATTTTGACTACTCAAAGTACCTCACATACGTGGAATCATAAGGTATTTTTTTTGTAAGTGGCTTATTTCACTTAGCATGTTTTCAACGTTCATCTGTTGCATTTCCTTCGTGTCAGAATTTCCTTCATTTTTAAGGCTGAATGATAGTCCCTCATGTATGTACATATAGCACATTCTATAGCATTTATCTATCAGTGGACACCTGGGTTGCTTCCATGTGATGGCTGCTGTGAACATGGGTGTTCAAATATCCCTTTGAGACCCTGCTTTTAACTCTTTTGTATGTACATATACACAGAAGTGAAATTTCTGGATCTTATAATATTTTATTTTTATTTTTTTGAGGAATAGCCATAATGTTGTTCACAGTGCTGTGCCATTTTATGTTCCCTCCAGCAGTGCACAGGGTTCCGATTTCTCCATGTTCTCACCAACACTTATTTTCTGTTTTTTTCAACAACAGCTACCCACATGGGTGTGAGGTGGTAGTCCGTTGTGTTTTTGATTTGCACTTCCCTACTGATTAGTGATGTTGAGCATCTTTTCATGTGTTTTACTGCCATTTTGTGTACCGTCTTTGGAACAATGTCTATTCAAGGCCCTCTCCCACTTTTGATTAAAGTTATTTGGTCTGATTTTTTCTTTTTTTTTTTTTGTACCTTTTATTTGAGATAGAGTCTCACTGTGTTGCCTAGGGTAGAACGTCATGGTGTCAGCCTAGCTCACAGCAACCTAAAACTCCTAGACTCAAGCGATTCTCCTGCTTCAGCCTCCCAAGTAGCTGGGACTGCAGGCACCCACACTAATACCCAGCTCCTTTTTGTATTTTTAGTAGAGACAGTTCTAGCTCTTTCTCAGGCTGGTTTCAAATTCTTGAGCTCAGGGGATCCTCCTGTCTTGGCCTCCCAGAGTGCTAGGATTACAGGCGTGATCCACTGTACCTGGGCAGGTTATTTGGTTTTTGTTGTTGAGTTTCCCTTCATTTTTATTTTAGTCCTGGATTTAAGTCTCCTCTGAAGCCATCCGGTTGGCAGAGCACAAATCATATACAGAGCTGTGGGAAACATCAATTTTACCTCAGCAGCCTCTGTAGTACAAGAAGCCACATAAGAAAGAGGAGGGCATTGATTTTGTGGGAGCTGGTCTGCCATACCCACAGCACTTCCCTTCCTGGGGGCTTCTGGTGACTGGGACCCTGCTACCAGCTGACAGGATTTCCAGATGCCAACCTACCTGTCTGGTCACATATCCATACTTTGACTATTCTTAGATTGTCCATCTCCAGACATTAGATAATTATCCCTCCACCCCGTTACTTGGTATTAAAACTCTTCCTCAGTGTGAATGACTTTTCCCAGAGTAATTCTATCTGCTTCTCTTTGACATGCTCTCATCTAATTTTCTGCTTACTAGACCAAACTTTTCCTTACCCCACTACTGTCTTCATAGCACTTACTCCATGTAAATATCTAGAGCCATGCTAAGCTGTCCAGTCCAAATGCAGTTTATTTAGGCATGGCATATCAAATCTTACGATATATTGGTAGACTTTTTAATGACATCAATCTAAGAAGATGGTTATTCCAAATTCTCAAAGAGGTCCACTTCCTGTCTTTTGAACTTGCTAAGAATATGAGTATTATTAAGTCATACTTACAGACTAAACACTAACTTGAACCCTCTTTGTAAATCAGATACATGTACAAAAAAAGGTGTACTTTTTCTGATTGAAATATTACTTCTTATTCCCCAAAGAATATTAATTGTGCTGATCCATCCTCAGTTAACCATTTTTACCCTAATTAACTGATTTCTTTTCTTTCAAACTAACTGACTCTGGAAGCTTTATGTTTGAATTTAAGATTTTTCTGAAGAATCTATTACAAAAAGAATGATGTGGCTTCTTTCTGCATGTAATTAGATTTCAAAAGATTTTTTTTCTAACAATGAATAATATTGAGAGTAGAATATATTTATCCTCAAAACCCTATGACCTTTTTGTGCTGGTCAAAGCAGGGCTTTTTAGAAAAGCTTATATGAAAATGTCATCTTTGTCAAACCATGTTGAATCTTCCTAATAATTGACCTATCACCAAATTTTATTTTTGATCTGGTGCACAGTTTATATTGAGTTGAGTACAGTATAGGCAAGAAGCTTTTTATTTCTATTTGAAATTTTTACTGAGTTGTTACTTTTGTCACAGATAAAATATGTATTCTGTCCTAAAACAATAATTATATATATTTGTGATGTTAAGTTCAGCTCACAGTTCTAAGGGTTTCTATCTTTAACAAGTTAGAATACTGGTTTTATCCAAATGTGTCAGGCATGTTTGATTCTAAAAATAAATTTTGGATTGCTTCCATGTTAGCATTCTGAGATTACATAATTTTCACAAGTTATTAATATCACTCAGAATTTCTCTTTCCATGCTACACATACTGTTTAAAATCAACACATTGTCTATCGGGATTAATACCACCATCCCTAAGTCACTCTTTTTTTCTTTTAAGGAGTTTCTAACCAGGAGAGGGGCATTAATTGAGTCTGTCTTTCTAACCAGTAGTAATGGGAAACTTGGTCCTCTCACAAAGCTCTGTGCCCAAGCCCACCCCTGTACTTTCAGACTTTTGAAAACAATCATTTCTATTTGTTCAGAGTTCCCCTTTTAATTGTTGCCATAATGTTTGGCAGTGCAGAAGCAAGCCACGTGTCAGGCTCTATGTTCTTCAGTGTTTACGTCCAGTTCTGTACACGGTACAAAGAATGCCACAGCAGGCAAAATTGATGGCTTTGGTTCTCTGCAGCTTGTCTTCATGATCAATGGATTGTTGCAGCTGGGCTAATTATGCAGCAATTTATGTGGATTGTTTAGAGCGGCAGGGGTGAATCCTAGTGACTAAATTTGCCATGGGAAGATTTGCTTCTTCTTGGCCAACACAGACACACAATAATTCAGATACCCTGTGAACTTATATCATTTTTAGATCTGTAATTCCATGTGGTCCAAACAACCCTGTAAAGAACAAAGCTTTCTAAGCACTTATGTGGGCTTTAAAATGTGACTTAGAAACTAAGGTGCAAGTAACAAGATCTTTTCTCACGGGTCTCCTATTATTATCCTACCTACCTTTTCCCTTTTAAAATAAAAGTAGATACCGAGACTATATACCCACTTGATTTTATATGTGAGCAAGTTGGATCAGCTGACATCATTTTGCTTATAAAGCTACTTCAATATCAAATAGACCTTAAGCTTTTTTTCACTTTTAAACATTAAACTAGAAGGAGCCCTAAAGCTGTAATTAATTTACATTTAAGTAAATTTTTGATTAATTTCTCAGTTTTTAAGAATAAGTCCTAACCATGAGAGGAGGAGGAAAACCTTCATACAAAAGGGTAGTATTCTTTATGACTATAGTTCAGTCATAAAGTAACTGTGGTCAAACAGCTGTGTATGTGCACATACAGGTATGTATGTGTGGTTAAAATTGCTATTGTATGTATATAATTGTATGTTAAAATTGCTAGTTAAGGACCACTGAAGTTTTAAAGACAAGTGCAACAATAGTTCTTCTAATGGAAAACATAATAAAAGATTATTGACTGGCAGGTTGTAGGTGACTCCAGTCAGTCTTGAATTGCTGAAAATAGGCAATGCTCCATTTGCTCTTTGCCTAAAATAAATGAAGTTCTTCTGACTCATGAATGCTATAATAGAAGGTCAAAATCTTTTATTCCCATCTCAGGAGCAATGTCTCTAAAAGACACCATGCCCTATGCCTTTGCTGAGCAAAACAGCTAAAGAGATAGCAATTTTTAATCATAGCACACAAGACTTTGCTAATGACCTTATGACTCTGGAACATTAGAAAGCCTGCCCGCTAACAAGACACAAAAACAGAAAAACTTGAGTGAAAATGTCAATTTAATTGTTACATAGGAATTAAATAAAATGAATTATGTCTTTTTCAAAAAATAATTTATTTAAAAATACCTAAATTTCCTTTGCTTTGCTTACTTACTTTGCTTATACACATATTTATCCAAATATGTGAAGCTATGTCTTTAATAAAGTAATACAAGTTCTAAGTATGAAATTTTGATTACATCAGCAGGTATTTTATAGAGGGAGATAAAAGATTTCTATTAAATGAATCACTCTTTGGGACTGTAAATTTCAAGATGATGTAGCAGATAAACAAAAGCACCCCATGCAATAGAGTACACCACTGAATTATGTTGTGGTATTTTTTTAATGTTAATACTCATTTAGAAAATTTAGAAAAGAATTTTAACTGAAAATATCTATGATTACCTACCCAGAGATAATTACTATTAAATATTTTGATGGATTTCATTCCAGTATTAAGTTAAGAGCATGTTATCAAGAGCCAATTTAAATTATTACTCTACCATTTATAATGGTAGCGTAGTAATTACTTTATCATTTGGGCCTTAACTACCATAACTACTTTGGGCCTTAGTTTCTACAACAATAAAATGGGCATGATAATAGATCTAATTCATGAAGTCATTGAGAGTTAAATGAGAAAAAACGGGTAAAGTGCTCAGGAAAAAATCCTGGTATATAAAAGAGTGCAATATGCAATAGCTTTGATGCTTAATGTGAAGGTTTTCTCCTTCATAGATCTTCTTTTTCATATCCTTTATGCTTTTATGCCTTATGATGTTGGGATTCATCAACTTAAAAAAATTACAAACATTCTGGAAATTTTGTAAAATTTAGACAAAATTTAAAAATAAAATTACACCCTTTATGATATTGCCAGACATAAACACTGTGAATATTTGGATGTATAGTTTTAAAACCACCCTTGATGATAATAGATGCCAAAATGCACAAGTGAGATAAAGGTATACATATACATAGGTCATTACAAAAGTTTTGAGATATACAAAAACCAAGAAATGTAAAATCTGTGCGGACGGAAACAAATCAAGCCCTTCCAGCAACACCAATTAGCATGTAGAAACTTGCATGGGTGAATCAGAAAGGATGCTGTTGACTGTTTTTGGGAAGTGAAATAACAGTCCATAACACAAACTGTCTCAAAACTTTCATAGTGAACCATGTACATAAATATATATAGCACATAGAAATAAGGTTAACAATAGTAGTGAAATACTTGTATAGTAAAAATTACAAATATTGCTGATGAAAATTAATTCCTAAATGATTAGAAAGACATTCCATGTACATTAATTGGAATACTCAATAATGTCAAGATGGTAATTTCTCCCCAAATTGACCTATGGATTCAACATAGTATCTAGCAAAATTCCAGCATACATATTTTTGGGGTAGCTGGGGGCAGAGAAAGATCTTAAAATGTATATGTAATTGCAAAAGACCTAGAATAGACAAAACAATTTTGAAAAGAGGAGCACAATGGGAAGTCTTGACTTTCCAATTTCAGTATATAAAGCTATATCTGCCGTTTGATCCTGCAATTCCTCTACTATGCCTATATCCAAAAGACCAAAAATCACTATGTAACAAAGATATTTGCACCAGATTGTTCACTGAAGCTCAATTCATAATTGCCAAGTCATGGAAGAAGCCCAAGTGCCCATCGACCCATGAATGGATTAATAATTTGTGGTATATGGAACCTGTGCATATGGAATGCTATGCAGCCTTAAAAAGATGGAGAATTTACCTCCTTTATGTTTCCATGGGTGGAGCTGGAACATATTCTTCTTAGTAAAGTATCCCAAGAATGGAAGAAAAATCATCCAATGTACTCAGTACTTTCATGAAGCCAATTTACAATCACACACACTTTCATATGAAAGATAAATCACAACTATAGCCTAGGATGTAGGAGGGAAGAGAAGGGGTATGGGAGAGAAGGGGGGAGATTTGACAGAGGGAGGGTAAATGGTGGGACCACACCTATGAAACATATTGCAAGGGTACATGTCAAATCTACTAAGAATAGAATATAAATGTCTTAACACAATAATTAAATAAATGAGGTGAAAACCTATATTAACTAGATCTAAGCATTCCAAATTATATATAAAATCAGCACATTGGGGGCAAAGCAAGATGGCAGCCAAGTAACAGCTTCCTTGCAGCTGGGCATGGTGAGACTGGGGAGAGAGGACTTCAGGCATCTCTGGCAGGCAGGATCTACCCAGGAACTTCCCCTTGGGGACACAGGGAGACAGCATGAGGCTTCTGGACACACTGAGGAAGGCAAAAGTGGTGGAGACTGGGCAAGTGGTTGCGTCTGTTCATTCGGTC
>CAUYRH010021958.1:0-44943 GCA_963574655.1 Perodicticus potto
AGTCTCTTGCCTCCGCCTCCCAAGTAGCTGGGACTACAGGCGCCCACCACAATGCCCGGCCATTTTTTGGTTGCAGCCGTCATTGTTGTTTGGCGGGCCCGGGCTGGATTCTAACCCGCCAGCTCAGGTGTATGTGGCTGGCGCCTTAGCCCATTGAGCCACAGGCTCCAAGCCAGAATTTGCTTCTTAAATGTTATAATGCTTAACACACTGATTGACACATTAGGAAAAGAATATTTCCGTGAGGCTACAGTGTCTTATTACAAAAATAGAATACATTTAGAAAATAAAATAGTTCTTCTAAGTTGTTTATGTTATACGCAATTCACATGGTACTGGAATAAAATTTTATACTCTATGCCATGTGAGTTGTATCTGCCTCATGACATAGTTATTTAATTTGTTACTGAGATTGAGTCTTTTGTCATTCCATAAGTATTTAGTTGTGTCTGGAGTGGACCTTGGGTGGTTCTGGATGATAATCTCTAAATCATACCCCCTAAAATGGGCAACAACATCACATTGCTGCATACTATCATATCAATTTTATTCAAAGAGCCCCCTGGCAAATATTCAAGGTGAAATGCCCAATTGGAAGTTATGGTAATGAGAGAATGAAGTCCAGCACGTGTGGTATGCATGGGCCAACCAGCTGGTGTAGGGCAACCGGAGGTGGGTGAGACAGTCCAAATGAAAGCAAATGCAATGAGCAGAGGTTTCACAGCTCCACAAGGCCCTGGGTGAAAAAGTAGCATGAGTTAAATACAATTCACATGCAATTAATGTGTTAAATAAGTATTTAATGTTTCTGAGAAATTCAGAAATAAGTGATAATTTGATGTTAATATTAATACTGGATAATTCATTTTCTAGGTACATACAAAATAGGAGATTTTTCAACTTCTTTAGAAATTTTAGCCACATTTATGATATTAACTTGCAAGAAAATAAGAGAACCATTAAGTCAAATGTTGTGAGACTAGTTATAGAGAGCATGTCAAAACAAGAAGTAGGAGTTTTTCTTTCACTGTAATGATACTGAATAGTATTCATTATTTTTCCAACCCAAAAAACATGAAAAAAAAAAAAGAAATAAGAAGAAATAGTACTATTACACTATTATCAACTGGATAATGGGAAATGGTTTTAAACAAAATAGTTTGCATTTACTTTTTAAAGAAAATCATCTTTTTGCCAACATGCCTGAGAAAAGAAGAAAAATAATTCTTTATCTAAGTAGATTATGAATTAAATTTGGGAGAAGTTTTATCTTATACGAATAATGGTATTATGTAAGTGTTGTTAAATAATATGAGATTAGTGAAAAGTAGAAAATTTTACAAATACGTTGTGCTTGAGATTTTAACTAAGTTTTTCTAATAGTACCTTCTTTGTAGTATTAAAGTCTTTAATTATACAATATTAATTACATCACAACATATTAATGTGTAAATATAATTGTATATATAGGATAAATATACATAAAATACACTTACATATAAAACACACACAAATCATCTTAAAAACATAAGAAATTCAGACATCCTGCTCTCTGCTCCCTTCCCCTTCCTTTGTTCTCATCTCTTCCTCCCGCTCTTTTTCCTTTTTCTAATATAAAATAAACTTAGACTTCTATATCTAAAAAGAAGAAAGAAACTCATGCTTATGATTTGAATGATGGAATACTGTGGATAACAGTATATTGTTCTCATGCTAAACTTGTAGGAAAACTACAGCTACAATCACAGTTTAAAAGAAAAAAATTATGTGCTTATGAACCAGAATTATAATTTCGAGATTTTATAATGAATATCTATGTAATATCTAGTAAGCTATGAATGTTAGATATTATTTTGGTTTTTGTTGCTGCTGCTGTTTTGAGACAGTGTCTCACTTTGTTGCTCTTGGTAGAGTGCCATGGCATCATAGCTCACAGCAGCCTCCAACCCTTGGGCTCAGGCAATTCACCGCCTCAGTCTCCCAGAATGTTAGGATTATAGACATGAGCAACTGCAATGGGCCTTCAATATTATTATGTCATTTTGTTATGTTGGTTATTCGTATTTGTCATTCTATGTGCCGTATATATATTTGCACACAAACACGCACAAACTCGGGGATTCAAGTGATCTTTCCACTTCAGCCTCCCGAGCAGCTGGGACCATGGGCATCCGCCAGGACACCACACTCATTGTTCTATTTTCAGTAGAGGTCAGGTCTCCCCCTTGCTCAGATTGGTCTCAAACTCCTGACCTCAAGCAATCCCTGAGCTTCCTGGAGTGCTAGGATTACCGGCAAGAGCCACTTTAGCTGGCCTGTTAAAAATGTTAAGTAAGGGTGGCACCCGTGGCTCAAAGGAGTAGGGCTCCAGCCCCATATTGCGGTGGAGGTGGCGGGTTCAAACCCAGCTCCAGCCAAAAAAAAACGCAAAAAACAAAATGTTAAATAAAATAATTCCAAAATTATCATAATACCTCTACTGAAAAAAAAAATATATATTATAGGACTATGGCTGGCACATAGTATCATATTTTAAATATAAAATTACTTATATTATTTTCTAGAGAATCATATTAGACAAAATATTATTTTTTGAACTATAATTATTATTCCTTGCTGTTCTTCAAACTCACGTTTTTACATACTTCCAGAGATTGTTTAAACTCAGTGGACACCAGGAGTGAAATAACATTTTCCTTATGAATATCACCCAATTCCAAACCTTCCTGGGAAAAGAAGGGATACACGAAGTATTTTAACGTATTCCCATTTCTGAGAAGCCTTATAACTAAGCTAGAGGCAATCCTCATTGCTGCCTATAGCAATCAGCTCTTCCAACTTGCTAGCTAAGCCCTAACTGCAGGTAAATTGTGGTGTGATGAGAGAGAGCAACTGTATTCCCTTGAGGCACTGTCAGGGAACCTTGCTAACAAAGGCAAAATTTTTTCTCCTAGGACAAGCCTACAGAACACCATTTTCAATGTATGGCTTGAAGGATTTTGTATTTTTCTTAGACACTGTATGTTTGTAATAAAATATTATCCTTTGGAAAGTCCAGTTTGAGTAAGTGGATTCCTATTCTGTAAATTACCAGCTATGTGAGATTATAAGGTGATTTAAATGCCATGTAATCTAATTTCCTCATATGTAATGTGTGTAAATTAATACTTGCATTATAAATGGATACATGAAAATTGTTTAGGATGTTGTGTCCATATTGTAAAATAATCATCCAATTATTGTTGGTTGTAGCTATAAACTCATGTTATATGTTGGTATGTATACTGAATATATACAGTAATGTGCATATTTGCATACACAAATGTACAGTATGTGATACATCTGAGAGATAGCACTGGGTAATAAATGAGATCAGTAGTCAGTTTATGAAATTGTAAGGGAATTGTAAGGTAATTGTGTAAACAGATGTTTACAAAAGTGATCAGAGTGCGAAAGAAAAAATATCAGGAAAAAATTCTGAACAAAATAATCTGAGTGGTTGGGCTTAAAAACATCCTCAGTTGCAAGGATCAAATTCCAAGGCCTTAAGGTCAGAAGAGCAGGGTAGAGCCCCAAATGAGTGGAATACTACTAGAGTTCGCTAGAGCATCAACTAAAACATGGATTAGGAAAAAAATCCTGTTGTGGACTAACCCCAAATCCCAAAATTATAGTGCATTTAGTGCAATTTGGGTTAAAATAGAAACTTTAACCTTTTTTTGGTGAATATTGACCAGCAAAAAAGAAAGAGCAGATTTTTTAAATTTACATTTAATCTAGAGCGGCTGTTGGATCTGCAGAGGGAAAAAGCAAATGAGCTCTCAGTGGCTTGAGATTCTGCTTCTGGGGCCAAAAATCATTCCTAATAGGCAAGAAACTTAGGAGGTAATTTGACAAACTGACTAAGATTGACTATGAGAAGGAAAATAAAAAGTCTTCCAGAAATTAATTACTTCCATGAGGATTTTTGAGGTAAAAATGTAATTCACATTTTTCATATCTATTTGCAATTTATTAATAAAGTATATGAAAAAATGATCCAGGTTTGCTCCACAAACGAAATCACACACTAATCTCTTCTGTCGAAGCTAGGGTTAGTGCCATTGAATTAAATTCTACATACTTAGTTTCAAAATCTACTTAAACATCTTACCTAACATTTATGGGGAAGCTTTAAAAATCCTTTTATTCTGGGTTAATGCAGCATTCTTTCCAAATAGCTTTCTATATCGGATATAGGATTTTTAAGGGAAACTTCCACAACAGTCTTCCTTATATAACCGAATTATTACCAGGATGAGTGATACATTTTGAAATAAATTATTTACAAGTTTTACTGAAAAATGCTTTTGAAGTTGTTAAATTTTAAATCACTTTTAATAAGTTTGTAAATTTCATATTGAATTTAAAATATATCTTCAATAAAAGTCTTATTGAGGACCCCTAAGCTTTGAGTTAAAATAAAAAGGACTAAATGTCTTCTCTGAGTCTAAGAATTCTAAATACTTCAAATTCTGACTCCTATTCCCCAATCTTCTTTAGGGAATATGAGGGATATTTACAAGGGAGGAAACCACCTCCCTACCCCCACCCCGGCAGTTTTAGGCCAGGGCGGCGCCCTACTCCTTTGAGTCACAGGAGTTGCCCAAGGAGGAGAAACTTTTCTACTCCCCTGACTTGAGGGTTTGGTCAATCAATTGCACGGTGATTTACATAGTGTAGTTATTAACCAGATGTGCAAAATAAAAATTTTTACACATTTCTAAAATCAAAATGGATATTTATAGAATATTGAAGTAGCATCTCACATAAAATATATCTGTGTATGGAACATAAGTATGAGAAATAAGATTATTTTAGGTATTTTTCACTTTAATTTTCCAGTTTCAGTGTTAATGTTAGAACACCTGTAAATATACCTTTCTAGGATACACAAGCTACACACATAACTGCAATATGCCTGCTCACCAACAACAGTTCAGATAAATAATGTCACACTCCAAGGAAGGTAAGAGGAATGTAGATACAGAAACACTGAGAAACAGAGGAAGGACGGAAGAATGGATAGAGTTAAATTTTATAATTCTGTGTTTTTAAGCAACGTAACATTCAGTAAGGTATTAAAATATTAGTTTCTTTCTTTACATAATAAAAAATAATTAGATCTGTCACTATTATAATTATTATAATCACAATCCATTTTTGTTTTCCAGAACTCATGTAAGCAGTGCCCAAACTCAAGTGCAGAGGACATGTCTAGGCCCCTGGGTGCACACAGCTCTGGCTGAGACTGAGAGAAGCAGGTGAGGGTTGTTTCTCATCCGGCCATAGTGTTATTCCACTGCCTCAGGATTTTAAGTGACTTAGATGAATTACAAAAACAAAAAACTTCCAATAACCAAATGAGTTTTCCCAAACAGTTGGATTTACTCAGTAAATTACAAAAAATAAAAAAGAGGGGGGTCATTTCTCCTATTCATTAGTATAGATGTGATAGGTTTTTGGTATGGCGCCTCTTGACAAGACTGAAAACTGATCTGAAGAGATAATGTGAAAATACCAATCTCGGTTATAATTACTCTGTCATTTTAACTCCTAAGGTGAGCCACAAATGGAACCTTTCCTATCATCAACCCAGAAGGGCCTTGTTCACTTCTGCATAATGCAGGATGTTAAATGTCCTCGATGTGGCTACCTGGAAGACAGTACGTAAATATTCAGTTGTCTATTGGGATTTGATATGTCTATTTGAAAAGTATCACATGGAGTGAACCATACCTGAACCCAGCAGGACAAAATCAATGTAGCAATATGACATCTGCACTTGGCTTAATGGCTCAAGAATAGAACTCAACTCTAACTTATAAACCAAATATATAAGGGCATGTTTTGAGTAATTTAGCCTGAAAATACATTAAGTAACATAATTAATAAGTGATCCAGTAAGGTTGAAAAGTTATGAACTGAAAGGCAAATTAATGAAATTGCTATTCATAATAAAAATCATTTATATAGCAATGGTCACTAATGCTTATTATTAGCACAAGTAACACATTTAAAAAAAAATTGGAAAGTAATTGTGGGAAGGAGGCTATATGAGTTATGGAGTTAATTTTTAAGGAATAAACCAAACAAGTATATATGGAATTACCTGAGAAAAATTAACATTGAGTTCTATAATATCAAAAGGAAGTATTTTATTTATCTATGGCTACATAGCAAACTACTCTAAAATGTGATAACTTAAAATAAAAATGTATTATTTCTTTTAGCTCTGTGGTCAACTCCTGGTAAAACCTGAGCTGGCTAACGCCCCCGAGGTTGTCTAGAGGCTGGAATAGAATGAGTGGAGTGGTAAGGTAGGTGGGTCTCTCTCCATATCATATCAGTCATCTTCATAGTCTGGGGTGTGGCGTCAAGTTCCAAGAATGTAAGATGTGAATAAAGTTCCAAGAATGTAAAGATGTGACTCTCAGAAATTCATGCCATTATTATTATTACTTTTTACTAATCAATTAAGTTGCAATGTCAGCAGAAAGAATAAAGAAATAAGCTTCACCTTATAATGAGGTTCATATCAATGATTTTGTGGTGATATTTAACCTAATGAAGGAATTTTATAATCAAACTATTTTACATAAAATAAAGCCAAAGCTTGGATAGTCATTTGTTATCTTGCACCAATTATTTATTGGTCTATCCTATCATTTCCATATCTGTATGACTCTGAAGAATGATGACCAAACAAAAGTTTCTTGCAAGATTGACAGGTAACATCTGTCACTGAACTGTGAACAGCATTGGATGAGATGTTGTCAACTATAAATGGACTACATGTAATGAAGAGGAAAGTGACAAACTGCATTACTTAAAAGCATGAGTAGCTTAAGGAAAAATTGACTGGACTTCATCACTCCAATACTAATACATGTCACTTCTTCTCATATTCTGTTATTTCAGTTGTACAGAAAATTGTAAAATATACTGCAGCAAAGTTTTATATGCAGACATGTTGCTACATAATAATACCATGTTTAGATATGTACACTAGTAAAACTCTTGCATACATGCACAGTAAGACACACAAAATATTGGTTATTATATATTGTCTGGAGGAGATGTATGTTTGGAAATTAATCAACAGAAGGTGTATAAAACATAAGTAAAACAATGACTGCAACTGACTGAAAATAACATTGTCACGTTGTCTTGTATAGTTTTACTGTATGTTTCCCTATACAGTGGTAATTCTGTTAACAAATGCCAAAATATATTTGCCTACAGCTTCTGTACAATCAAGGTCTGTTTACTTTGGAAAGCCTGAACAATTTTTTTCAAAAAGTCAAAAATTGAAGTCATGGTGAAATGTTTGAATCACCCCCCCTCACACACAGTAATTTTACCAAGAATTTTATATGTAAAGCATAAAAGAATAGCCAGGCACACAATACATTTATTTCCATTTATAAAAGCTATATATTACCAAATACATCCCAAAAATAGAAAATGTGAGCCCCAAGTTTCCCATTCATAAGAAAAGTTTGTGTTGAATTAATTTTTAAATGTACAGATCTATCACTGTACTCTATTCCTAATTTATGTATCATATATGAAGTTTTTTCTATAAAGAGAAATAAACTAGAGTGATGCAATTAGAACAGCAGTTTGGGGGAAAAGAAAGCTGCCACCTGGTTGGGATAGTCTGTTCTCAATGAAAATCATACAAAAATCTTCTATACAAGAAATCTGTTTCTAAGTATATGTGATTTTACTTGATTTTATCTCCCCCAAATTGAGAATTGCACTCATCTTTATACAATACAATCTAGTTAGTCTTGACTATAATTAGTGCAACACTAAAAATAGTACTGCATCAGTGTTGGATTAATCTGGATTGAAATTTCAGATTCATAATTTAATATCAATTTATAAAAGGGATGAAACAATGCAATATGTCAGGTAATTTCTAAGATCAAATGAAAATGTTTAATAATCCATTTTCCATTGCGTGGTATATAGTAGTTAAAACCACCTAGACGTGTACACATTTTTTTCTTTCAAAAATTGTTTTAGTCCATTTTGCCTAGCTATATAGGAAATACCTGATGCTGAGTAATTTATAAAGAGGTTCATCTGGTTCATAGTTCAGCAGAGTATACAAGAATCGCCATGCCAGCATCTACTTCTAGTGTGGGCTTAGTGGGTTTCCAATCACAGTGATACCAGAACTTACTCTTCTCTCCTGGCTGGCTCACCAATTCTGATACAGGTGTTTCAGGTTCTTGGTCTCCGCAATGCGAATTGCAGGACCACAGATCAGTGGTAAGACAGGATTTATTCACAGAAACAAATACAAAAACTTATAAAAACCACAGGACCTGGAAGAGACAGTCCAGGAGGAGAATAAGCTGTTCTGCTTCCTCTGAAGCTCTGCTCAGGGGGTTATATAGTTGCAGGGGGTTGTTTTGCTGGAACTCAATGTTGACTTTTATGGCTTGGGTCTTCCTCAGTTACAGTCAGCTGTGGAATGAATTCTCAGGCCTTGGAAACTTACATGAAATTCACCAGCCAGAAGTGCACTGGGGAGCAGACAAGGCTCCAGTGTCTACCCTGCAGGTATCCCACCCCTCCAGCAAGCTGGCTCCTCCTGCTGCAGAAGCATCAGTCACGGATAAAGCGGCAGATCTGGTGCCACTCCATCCTGCATCAACAGTGGAAGGTAAAGAGAGAGCAGGTGTGTCACAGGGCAAAAGAAAAAGCAAAGAAGGAGAGGGAGAAGCCAGGATCTTTAAAAAACTAGTTCATCGCTTGAACTGCAGAGTCAGGACAAGCTCATTGTCTTGAGGATGGTAGCAAGCCATTGGGGTTGGGGGATCCCTCTCCATGACTCAAACACTTACCATCAGTTCCCATTGCTAACACTGGAGATGGAATTTCAACATGAGATTCAGAGAGAACAAATCTTAGCTATGATATTCATAAAATTACTTCTTTATTTAAAATGCTAACACAGTTGCAGAAGAAGCAAGTACTGTCTAGTAAAAAAAAAATAAAAAAATGATGATAGAGGATCAGTATCAGGTTACAGGCAGCAGATTAAGTTTAAGCAATTTATTTATTTTCCCGAATGCCAATTTCCTTATATGTAGCACAATGTACACATGATTTTTTTCTTTAGTGATAATTTTGAGCATCAAAAGGTTAAGTTAAAATATTCTTAAAAATATAAAATCATGAAATGTAATAAAAACATAGTTTATTGATTTTACCTCATGTTGAAACTTAAAGTTATAATCAAAATAGTCAATATTCAGGAATGATTTTACACAAAAGCATAAAATATAATCAAAAACATTCATTTTTAATGAGTAAATAGAGAGATACCAGAACTTGCTATATACGCTTGATTATACAAATTCTTTAAGTTTTAAATTTCACTAATATTTATTTTAATGCATTTTTAATGCTTTGCCTTTTTTTATTTGTATGTGGTTTGTAAGTAAAAGAGAGATGGAATAATTTAAATTTATGTTCTGATAGTTTATTGACAGGAAACAGGTAGTCTATATAAATAAAGATGTGTGTTTTGGGGTAGTGTGAAAGTGGGAAGCAGAGAATATTTGTTATGGGGGGGAGGAAAACAGAAAATAAGAGAATCATTCATTTGTTATCTATTCATGTACATGCATACTGATAACTAGAATATGCTGAGTTGGCTTACAGCTTAAGAAAGCTTTATAATATGAGAGGGAAGTTTGATATTGCTCTTATCTAAAAGAAAATATTAAAACTTAAAACAATTCACATATACAGAGGTAGCCATAAAGTTCATGTTAAATTGCACACAAACTTTATGGCCACCCCTGTGTTTAGGGTAAAAGTTTAGCTAGTAATAACTAAGGAAAGTAGAACTCATCACAGGAAGCCAATTTTTTCAGGAAAAAAAGCATTAGTAAGAAATGTGCAGGGTGGAGCCTGTGGCTCAGTGAGTAGGGCGCTAGCCCCATATACCAAGGGTGGTGGGTTCAAACCCAGCTCTGCCCAAACTGCACCAAAAAAATAGCAGGGCCTTGTAGACCAGCTGCTCAAAAAGCTGAGGCCAGAGAATTGCCTAAGCCCAAGAGCTGGAGGTTGCTGTGAGCTGTGTGGTGCCACGACACTCTACTGAGGGTGACAAAGTGAGACCCTGTCTCTAAACCATAAATAAATAAATGTGCAAATTAGAAATTGTTTTCTTGATCTTTCTAAAGATCAAGAAAACAATTTCTAACTTCTTAAGGTTCTTCATAAGAATTTATATTTAATAAGTGAAAACAGGTCTATTCACATCAAAGGAAGATTTGCCTATGGCAGAAAACGCACTTACAAAAATTGCAACACAATTATCTATATTCAGAACCAGTTATTGAAAATTGCACTTGGATGTTTCCAGCAATTGAGCAAATATGGCTATAGAGTTCATTTTCTTTATAGGCTTTTCAGGTGGCTAGTTTCCTGTATCACATATATCAAGCATGTTATTTTCCTCTGGCTTGAGCTTAGCACTGACTGCCTGAGAGTCAGAAATCTACAAATTGCCCTTTCTAAATCCACCTCTCCTGAGGTTACTTCTAGTTCCAGGACATTTTTGTTACAATGAAAGTTGGCCCATTCATTTGAACTACTTTACTGTCCTCTAGATTTCAGGTGTCATCCACTAACATCAATAATATGAACAAAGAACTTGAAAGTGGATGTTCAGCAATTAAAAGATGTTCCATGGTCAATGTCTATTCTAACTCACTACTTCAACTCTCCAAATATTTTAGCAAGTTAAAATTTTAATCAAAATAAAAACATGTCTTAGTCTCTTTATTACTTCTAAAGAACTATTTTTTCGCTTAAGAAAATACAAATAGGGAATCTTTTCCCCAGTGATTGTTTTTAATTGGCTTGTCAAAGATCAAATAGCGGTAAGTAGCTGGGTTCATCTCTTGGTTCTCTATTCTGTTCCATACATCTACCTCTCTGTTTCTGTGCCAGTACCATGCTGTTTTCATCAATATCAATTTATAGTATAGTCTGAGGTCTGGTAGCGTGATTCCTCCTGCTTTGTTTTTTTTTTTTTCTGAGTAATGTCTTGGCTATTTGAGGTTTTTTCTGATTCCATATAAAATAATGTATTATTTTTTTGAGATCTTTAAAGTCAGACAATGGAGCTTTAATAGGGATTGCATTAAAATTGTATATTGCTTTGGATAGTATAGACATTTTTATAATGTGGATTCTTCCCAGCCATGAGCATGGTATGTTTTTCCATTTGTTAACATTTTCAGCTGTTTCTTTTCTTAGAGTTTCATAGTTCTGTTTATAGAGCTCTTTCACATCCTTCGCTAGGTAAACTTCCAAATATTTCACCTTCTTTGGCACTACTATGAATGGAATAGAGTCCTTGACTGTTTTTTCAGCTTGGCTATTGTTGGAATATATAAAGCCTACAGATTTATGGTGTTGATTTTGTAACCTGAGACACTGCTGTATTCCTTGATCACTTCTAAGAGTTTTGTAATAGAATCCCTGGTGTTTTTCAGATATACAATCATATCATCTGCGAATAGTGAAAGTTTGATCTCTTATGACACTATATGGATACTCTTGATCATCTTTTCTTCCCTAATTGCAATGGCTAAAACTTTCATCACAATGTTAAAGAGCAGAGGAGACAATGGGCAACCTTGCCTGGTTCCTGATCTGAGTGGAAGTGATTTCAATTTAACTCCATTCAATATGATATTTGCAGTACATGGCCTCTATCAGTTTAAGAAGTGTCCCTTCTATACCAATTTTCTTAAGTGTTCTGACCATGAAGGGATGATGTATATTTTCAAAATCTTTTTCTGTATCAATTGAGAGAATCATATGGTCTTTGCTTTTTAATTTGTTTATGTGCTGAATTATATTTATAGATTTACATATATTGAACCAACCTTGAGACCCTGGAATAAAACCCACTTGGTCATGGTGTATAACTTGTTTGATATGTTGCTGGATTCTAATACTTAGAGGTCCAAAAATAGACCTGCCCTTCAATCCTAAAATTCCTCTACTAAGTATGTATCCAGAAGACCAAAAATCACTTTATAACAAAGATATTTGTACTGAATGTTTATTGCAGCCCAATTCATAATTGCTAAGTCATGGGAAAAGCCCAAGTGCCCATCAACCCACAAATGTATTAATAAATTGTGGTATATGTACACTGTGGAATATTATGCAGCCTTAAAGCAAGATGGAGACTTTACCTCTTTCATGTTTACATGGATGGAGCTGGAACATATTCTTCTTAGCAACGTATCTCAAGCATGGAAGAAAAAGTATCTGATGTACTCAGCCCTACTATGAAACTAATTTATAGCTTTCATATGAAAGCTATAACTCAATTATAGCACAAGACTAGTGGGTAAGAGGCAAGGGAGGGGAAGGGAGGGGGAGGATGGGTAGAGGAAGGGTAATTGGTGGGACCACACCTACTGTGCATTTTAGACGGGTACAGGTGAAACTTACTAAATGCAGAATATAAATGTCTTAACACAATAACTAAGAAAATGCCATGAAGGCTATGTTAACCGGTTTGATGAAAACATTTTAAATTGTATGTAAAACTAGCTCATTGTACCCCATGATTGCATTAATGTACACAGCTTTGATTTAATAAAAAAAAAAAA
Organism: Perodicticus potto; assembly: GCA_963574655.1. Taxonomy (NCBI): domain Eukaryota; kingdom Metazoa; phylum Chordata; class Mammalia; order Primates; family Lorisidae; genus Perodicticus; species Perodicticus potto. The sequence continues at coordinate 12,705 of CAUYRH010021958.1, forward strand.
AAGAAAGAAAGAAAATACAAATAATTTTTAAAGAGTTGATTAAAAAATTAAAATGAATCAGTTAATGAAACAGTTGACCAGGAAAACATTGAACTTGTGGTGTTTTCTCTGACATAACAGGGAGACACAGACTTCTAAAGAAAAATCAATTAAAGAATTCTGATTAGAAAGTAAGTTTTTCTCTTACTAGTAATTTCTAAGTATAATTGATTAGATTAAAGTGTGACGTATAATTTTATTCTTTATACATAGGATGATTAGTAATTATCAAAACTTTGGGAGATATATAGTATCAATGATAGACAGTATGCTTAAGGTTGAAATCTTCATATGAAAGAGAATGTTACAAAGTATTTTCTGGTGGTCAAGTTTATTTAATAAAAAATTCCAAACCTTATACATTTGAACTTGTTTCAGCTAGTTTATGATGTCACAGTAATAGTAGAGCCTCCTCCATCTCCTCAATATCTGATTTTTCCCTATTTCTGGGCAAGATGAAAGAATGCCCTTCTCATCTCCTCACAGTTAGGCAGCAACTAGAGACTTTTTTGGCCACAATAATTGGAAATTAGTTAGACAAACTCGTAAGCATACGTTTTGAATAAGAGTAGAGATAGAAGCCATTAAATTCGCCTTTGACTTCAGAGAAATTTTCAATTGGGGAATGAAATTAAGTTGAGATTTAAAGAATGAGTATGTTAATTTTCTTGATAGTGGTGATCATTTGATAATGTATAAATATATCAAAATATAAGTTTGTACATCTAAAACATGTACAATTTTTATTTGTCAATTACATTCCTCAATAGAGCTTCATGATGATGGGATGAAGCAAATAGAAAATTATTTCAATTTTTAGAACAATATAAATAAGATCATGATGCAATAAATATCTATGTTATACACTAAAAACCAAAACACTAGGGGAGCTGGACCATAGAGTAGATTCAAGAGTTTTTAAATATATGTGAGAATGCAGAATAAAGGTGATCTATAAGAAGAAAGGTATGTAGTGTGAATACAGAAAATGAGATTAGCTTAGCAAGATTGTTGTATCTAGTCAAGATGTTTCAATGTTCTTCGGCCAAAAAAAAAGGTACTCGAAGAAAGATTTTTTTTTTATTTTACATTATTAATATTTTTATCAATGTACACAAAACAGATATGCTGTTATTTGAATATTTAAAATTTAGTCTGAGTACCATAGAAAGGCATTCCAATTCTTGGGAGAGATCATGGATTTAAGTGGACCATCCCTATTCCCACACTGAAATTTATAGTTTACACAGTTTTGTTGTCCGTATTTGGAGCAAAAACATATGTTACCAGTGTTGACCCAAGCAAAATTTTTCTGGTTTTTTAGTATGAAAATATAAGGTATATAAAGCAATGATTTAAAAGAAAATGTTAAAAGAAATAAGAAATAATGGTAAAAATGCTTAAATGCTTCTCAAGAAACTAGGCAAGATCATATCCCTTTTTACAAACATTTTCATTCAGTTTTTCTACTTAAAAAAATATGAATTTTATTGATAAGGACATTTGTGCAGTCACTGTGTTAAACTTACAGAAAATAAAGTGCATTAATATATACGCACAACAATAATCTATATTATTTTCATTGTAACTCAAATTTTCAAGATGCTCTTTAATAGATAATAATTCATTAAAATGAGAAGGAACATTATATGGCTGAATTAATTATTGATTTTTGTTGAATATTTATCAGTGATGTATCCATTATTTTTTCTGAATATCCATTTCCAAGAAATAAGATTATTTACAAGCCTCTCAAAATCACTGAGTACTTCTCAGCACACATTATAAAACTAGACAATGAATAAGTTTCTTACATTTCTGTTAACAATTTATGTGGTACATTTTACAAAGCAGATGTCTGGTAATTGACCAAAGAAGCTGCTCATCCTGATGTGTCAAAATAATACCACCCACTCTCAGGATGAAAATCGGCTGGGAGTGGGAAAGTGATGGAAAAAAAGTAAAGATAAAAATGGGCCACAAGAAACCCAAAGCAATGGGATCATATACATGAGATCATGTATAATGATCTTATTAGAAGGTAACCCCTACTAAAAATTAATTTGCAATGCTATTCTAATTTAAACAATTTAAAAATGCACAACATACCCAAGTACCAAAGGAAATGAAAAAAGTAAGTATAGGTTTCAAAAACTGTTGTTTTACTTTAGGGAATATTTTCAAATTCGCCATGCATATAGAAATATCTATAAAATGTTAAACAGATATTTGAAATATAGGTTAGACAACAGAAGAAAAATGCCATTTCTATATTTATTTATTAGTAGTAATAGTTAATATTTAAATTTTTCCTAAGATAGGAGGCTTTGTTTAATAATGTTTGATTTCATAAAAATATTCTGCAGAAATTTAAGTTATTACTAAATTTGAGTTATTATTCTTAGGTGATTCATATTCTAAATAGAATAAGGGCCCATGTGATAATTTATTCTCTGTTACAGCCAGTTCTTGACAATAAATTGACAAAGTCAGCCTAGGTGCTTTCTATTCTTCATTTGCTCAATTATATTATTGTATGTGTATGTACATATCAATATTATAAATGATATGAACTGTTGAAAAATATCTTCTTGGTTGCATTCTTTATTTATGAAAAGACAATCAAAAGTTGCCAGGTGGGGTTGAAAATTCCAATCTTCTAATCACTTTGTCTTTCTGGTAAGCAGCCCCATCCAAGATCCCTAAATCACCTCTTTGGCATAAACTCAAGTGTGATCAAAAAGGGGTTTGTTATAAACAACAAAAATACACGTATTGCTCAGGAAATCTCCAAAGTTTTGTGAGTTATATGACATTAACCTGGAGCAAAGATTAAATGTATTTTTTATTATACCACATAAATATATTCACTTGAATGTGGTCTTTAAAAACAAATGAAAAGCAAAATCTTAGAAAAAAGCCATTCGATCATTTTAAAGTGTTTCTATAATATAAGAACTATTAAAAGAAGTGCTGTTGGGCGGTGCCTGTGGCTCAGCGAGTAGGGAGCCGGCCCCATATACTGAGGGCTGCAGATTCAAACTCGCCCCGGCTGCATCAAAAATTAGCCAGGCGCTGTGGCGGGCGCCTGTAGTCCCAGCTACTTGGGAGGCTGAGGCAAGAGAATCGCTTAAGCCTAAGAGCTGGAGGTTGCTGTGAGCTGTGACTCCACCACACTCTACGGAGGGCGACAGAGTGAGACTCTGTCGCTACAAAAAAAAAAAAAAGAAGAAGAAGTACTGTTAAGAAAACCCTCAGGTTACAACTTTTTAAAGCTTCATATTAACAACTTTTCGATTGATGTTATTAGACCTTTCCTTATTTCTGAAATTACCAAAAGTGAATGTTCAATTTTGTAGCAGCCCTTATAGCTTATGGCAAGGAGGAGTGAGATTTATAAGAAACACCTATCATAGCTTGGTAATGTAACACCCTGGTGAAAAGGGCGTGGGAGGGATTTGGCTCTCCTAATAAACATGACATCTCGGGAGACAAGAGCATCAGTGATTGCAGTCACTACACCTGTGGTGTTAAGAGCCTCAGGAGTGGTGTCTGTAAGAGGCTGGAGGAGAAGGCAGTGGGGAGTGCACATTCTATCAGAGACTCGCTCACTCTGTCTCTGTTGCTTCTTCTGCCTGGAGAACACCCGCATGACGTCTCTCTACGAAAGACTGCTAATGACTGCTAAGAGGTATTCTTCTTACTAAGACTGCTTTGCTCCTTCAAATACTCTCTCTCCTTCCCCCTTCTGCTTAGGCAAATAGCCCTCAGGCACCTCAGAGTAATTGTTCCAAGCAAGGTAGTCTAGAGGCTCACCTCCAGAATGTAGATAAGCTGAGACCCAAGACCTGGCCAGTCCCAGATCCCAATAAGTGGCAACCATGAAGGAACCCCGTAAAATTTTGTGTTAATTTAAAATTAAATCCAGACCATTATAGAGACCTATTTCAATTTAAGAAATTAAATTAAAAAGTTAACACTGCCAGTAGAAATGATCTAACCAAAGTAGTTAAGTTTATTTTCTTGCACCTACATTTTCTATATTCTGAGTCTGTATCATATGCACTAATGTTTTATATTCAAATTACGCTGGGGTCAGAGGACATTCAGGCATAAACTGAACACATACATATTCCTATGTTCCTGTGCTCAAAAATTTACTGTCATTTTATATTCAGCACATAACTATGAAAGTAGTCATAAAAAGGAGTTTTTTTTTGTTGTTGTTTTTTTAACTCGGTACATTTGTCCATTAGTTTTGTCACTAAATGATCAGGTGCTCACATTCTAGTAAGGGAGATTGCTACTCTCATCTATCTAGCCTATTAGTATATTCAGCAATGAACCTGACTTTTGCTCAATGAAAATGATGGATTTACTAAATATTGTCTTCTGTTGTTCTCTTATTAATAGTTTTATGTTATAGCATTTATTTTACATTAAACATTTAAAAGCATTTCAGATAATTTTATTGTTTTTATTGAGGCTGGTTAAAAATCAATAAAATTCTGTCTTATCTCTTAGCTTAGGTAATAGTATTTTAATATTTTGCAAAACAAAGGAAGAGAAAAATTATAGAATATGAGTTGCACTGTGCCTACTATATAATGAGTTAATTATAATAAGGGCAAAGAAAGATGTTACCCAAATCATCTATATTTAGATCTTTCCATAACCCATAATATACACAAGATTTATTCCCATATCTATAGTACTTAGTTAGAAAGTAAATTATTATGATAACTATTAATATGAATGTTTAAAATCTATATATTTATGCCATATAGATGTGCCAAATATTTGTGTGTAAAATATATTTAATGATGTAAAATAAAATATAATTAACAGGTCCAAAATTAATTATATAAAAATGTCTAACTTATTAACATTTAAAACACAGTTTGGCAGTTAAGACATAGTATGAACTATTTCTTCTACATGTAGTGTTTCCTGCACCTTAAATTTTTGATTCTTTTTTTATACTATTTTAGATAAGGTGTTCTGTATTAATTTTTACCTATAAAATCTTAGCTATGTTTAAAAACTCAGCTCAATTGCCATTTCCTTTTGGAAATCTTACTTTTTTCATTGTGACGTTTTCTTAATCTAATCTTCTAAAAAAACTCTTGTATATTTCACTACAGGAAATGTTAAGGTCAGAGGTAGTTAACAAGAGTACACATGTGAGTATGTACATAAGAGTACATATATGATACTTTAAATTATGATACCTGAAAAATGCGTATCATCTCATATAAAATATATTCAATATAAGTATTTATGCTTTCACATGTTATAATAATTTATATATGTAATGAAGAAGTTTGAAATGTATCCTGTTTCACTTAATCAAATGCATATATACTAGATAGTATTAAGTCTGTTATAAAAGTCAGAAAGATTACAAAGTAAGTAGACATTAAAACATGATATTGGTCTTGGTGGTGCTTAGGCAAGTTTCTCTCAACAAATATTTCATAAAACTTGAAAGTTATAAAAACTACCAAACTTGTTATTGGGAAATATATGTGTAATAAAATTTTATGGTGAGATGGTTTTAATATGCTAAAATTCAGAATGGAAGAACTTTTTTACAAGCTGAATTATTGACTCATGTAAAACAAAATTTTATGGAGAGATAATCACATGTTAAGGTAGACTTGATTATAAACTCATATTTTATGATTAATTGAATTGTAATGAGAGCAGATTTACTGTGATCTTGCATCTACTTTGTGAATGAAAGTTTTCACTGTCAGATTTCTTTCCACAAGAAGGAAAGCGAGCAGTAGAGTAAAACCCATAATATTAAAGATAATTGTATTCTACCTTAGCTTGTTCTTTCCACTTTTAGTCCTTGTTTTTAGGTTTTTCTTCTGGTTTATACAGAGAAAAAAGTTCAAACGCAGTCCCTCTATATTCTTAATCAATTGTTCTCCTCATCACTTAAAGAATAAGTTTTGAGTATGACCTACTAATAATCTTTAAGTCTGTTTTTGGTTTTCTAAATCCTTGGGCATTTTCATTACACAAAATATTTTATATGTTACAGTATAGTATCAGATACCTAATTATTTCATAAATTAGCATACATATGAACCCAGTATTCAACAACAGAAAATCTAACCCTTTACCCGCTTCAGGAATCAGTGAGTTGTGTTGGTTCTACTTTCAAGATACATACAGTATTTAACAACATCTACACTCCAGTTATGCTATTCTCACCTAATACACTTAAATCTCCCATTTGGATGATAGTAACAATCCTAATTAGTTTCTCTCCGTTTGTCTTCTTAGTATAAACTGCTCTCCAAAGAGTGTTATTAATGATTCTCTTAAAACATAATTCTGATCATGAAACTTTCTGATATAAATCTAATGGTCTCTCTCTCACTTTCACTTAGAGTGAAGTATTTTTTTCAATCTCTTGATCATCCATAAATCATCTGTTCTTTATTTCTCCTATATCATCTTTAATAACTCCCCTCCTGCTCTCTGCCCTCTATTAACACTATCTTCTTGTTATAACTCCAATATAGCAACTAAATTCCTGCTTCAAGGCAGTAAATAATTGTTTGATAACTCAATAAAAACAACATTTCACTAGAATTTTACATGTCTACTTCTATTTGTTCCTTGACATCTTTCTTTGTATTCAACTTCTTATGATACTTGTGATTTTTTTTCTATTTAACATGTTAACACACTCAACACTTTATTTCTCTTCATAATGTGTATCAATCACCACTTGAAATGCGCAGTATGTCACATATTTCTTGACTATTTCCTGAACCAACATGCATGCAATAGAAGAGGAAGGAACTTAGTCTTTATAGTCACTGCCATATCGCGTGAATAATTCCTCAGAAACAATAGGTGCTCCATTAATGTCTGAGTATGTGAATAAAAGATGACAACACATAATAGCTATGGTAACATAGTCTTAGGAACAAGAGAAATCAGATGGCCCAGAGGAAGGCTAGTCTACAGAGAGCACAGTCATAAAATAGAACACAGGCATTCAGTTTGGTTCAAGTGTAGTAAGTGCCATGGGAATAAAAATCCCAGGTTATGGAATTGTACAACTGGAAAATGAGTTTTGAACCAGTCCAAGTTGACATCTATCACAGCATTAATCCAATTTCTGAATAGAGTTGGAAAAATCATTGGTCAAGGTATGAAAATTTGAACTTAGTCCCTTAATGGAGAGGAGCTTTGTGTGCTTGAATAACATTGAATAAAGACTGTGTGCCTCAGAGTGCACTCAACAAACAAACAACAACAACAACAAGTGGAAATGAGCGAGTTCTGCATTTGTCAAACTATTCAAGGTTTTTCCACCCATGGTAAGAGTGTTGAAATTTACTCTGGGCTCCAAGACAAGATATTTATTATTTCAACACAGTATAAACAGCATGAATTTGGAAGATTATTCTGGCTTTGTCTGAAAAACAGTTTATATTGCTTAGAAGTGGATGTAGTGAGAAGAGTGAGAAAGTTATTACTCAGGGAAGACATGATTGTGATTTGTACAACCATAACAGTGGAATTCATAAAATGGAGAATTCATGTTTATTTAGAATGCACATATCTTAAAAATGTAGGACACACACTAGGTATATTTATTGCTTATATGGGTCATTCTTTTTTCATTTCTTTTTTTAATTTATTTTTTATTTTTACATATACATGTGTTTATTAGGTTTCCAACTGTTTGCCTTCACAGAATTTAAAAGGCTTAAAATTTAATAACAATAACAATGTTTAAGGTAAGGACTAGAAACAAACACCTCGTAAAGAATGAACAAAGATAAATACATTCAGAAAAGAAAACAGATGATTACTGCATCGAAATATTAAACAATATTAATAATAATAATGCAAAGAAAATAATGTTCACATTGTCAAATAAAAGTATGTCTATTAGAGAATGCTTTGACTCTGAGGCTCAGTATGGAGTCATCAGTTAACTTCTTATTTTTTTCCAAAGTCTCAAAAAATAGACAACTAATATTATATAAATAAAAGTAAAAGACAGTTGCAAAAAAAAGATCATGCCAAATCTTTTTTTTGTTTCTTAGGCATAAAATATGTGGCCTAGGCAGATCATTGCAAAATAGACAAAAAAAAATAATGATTTAAAAATTTTGAGATCTGCTAGAATAAAAAATAGTGCACTATGTACAGGGGTGAAATTATTTGAATGACTGTGGACCTTATTTCCAGAAAGAGAGGAGGCCCAAATACTGATAAATAATACCTTTAAAGTGCTGTAGAAAAACAAAACTAGCAAAATAAACTAATACAAGCTAACAATCTAAATGTTAATATCCAGTGAAAATGCCTCCAAGACTTGAAGTGGAATATGTGTATGTGTTGTTAAGATAATATGAAGCTTAGGGAATTTTCCGTCACCAGGTGAGAACTACAAAACAGTGAAGGAAGTGCTCAGAGATGGAGGAAAAGTAAAAGAGATAAACTCATATTTTGAGAAATAAAGAATAACACAAATAGAAAATATACTGGTAAGTATAAAATTAACTTGAAAAATTTATTTAAAATATGCATGAAGTAAAGATCAGAATGTTGTGTTTTAAAATTTATGTAGATCCAAGACATATTACAGCTATGGAAGGAAGGATAGTGGAAAATAAAGGGACTTAACAGTTGTAACATTTGCACATTTTATTTGAAGGTACATGCTATCTCTAAATACACAAATATATTTAAGGCATTAAGAATGCAAAATTTACTGCCAAGAGCTGCCACTAATATCATACTGATTGGTATAGGTAAAAATCAATGTATATGTTAATATATGCTTCTCCAATATACTAAATTAATCCCAAAGAAGGTAGTAAATAAGGCACAGGAACAGCTGGAATAAAAAGGAGAAAGGGAAGTTGGGCAGAGTCAAACAATAGTCGAATATCCCAATTAAAAGACAATGACTGGAAGATTGAATATAAACAGCAAGCTTCAACTCTGTTGAGCTATGAAAAAAAACACTTTAAATAGACTGACTTAAAGTAGATGAGTGAAAAACTACATATCTTATAAATGGTGACCTTTTACATCTCAAAAAAAACAAAACGTATGTCCGTAAAAGATTTGTGTACAAATATGCACAGTAACATTATTCACAATGGTGAAAACTAGATATAACTTTTATATTTAACTGCACATAAGTGGAAAAACATACTGTGATACATCAATAAAACTGAAATACTCTCAGCAATAAAATCTAAGAAACTACTGATCCATACAACAAAGTGGATGAATCTCAAAGGCTTTATGCTAGCTAAAAGATTCCAGACACAAAATAGAACATTCTATGTTATTCTATTTCTATAAAATGCAAACTAAACTGTACTCCTGAAAAGGAGACCAACGTTTTCTGGGATTCAGGAATAGAGGGAGGAATGGATTGCTGGGCATATAGTTTTTAGAAGAAATGAAAACTTCATAGGATTTGCTTATGTTAATAAATTTTGTAAATGTATATTAGTATTAAAACACATTGATGATTAACATTTTAAGTCATAGCTCTTCATTTTTAAGTAAGCTGTTCCTCGATATACTTCATAAAAGATATATGTGTGATATATTAGAAATATGAATTGAATGCCTCAGAGAGTTTATATATTTTTAAAATGTGATCCATCAAAATTACTCAGAAGCCTTGTGACAATAAAATTAAGAATTTTGAGTACTACATATACTTAAGGACAGCATAATACTAAACTTTGCCAAACTGTACATTTTTATACTGCACTCTGACCACATTTTCCCATGTCTATGTAGGCAAGTGACCAGAGAATTCTATCCAACAATAAATCAAATAACAGTATAATACAGACAGCCAGGATGTAGTTTGACACAGCTCTTGGAAGAGCCATATGTAAATAAATAAGAATTGTAGTCCTTGTATATCCACTTACTAAAGTTTCAAAAATATGGTGCTCAACATTTAAGAAATGAGGACATTTTAATGCAAGTTATTAAGTTTTTTTGGCAGTTCTGAGCACCCAAACATAAGAATTTCATACCTAAAAAATCCTAGTAATTGGAATTTTTAAGCATAAGATTAAAGTAAGTGCTGTTTTGGAGAAGCTATTCAATCAGAAAATATTTCATTTTATACAGACAGAAATTATTCTAGCAAATTATCAACAAATATCCTGAATTGACAACTTGATTAAATAAATGAACAACGTATAACAGCTTGGAGACAAGCCTTCAGGAAAGGAAACCTGTTCACTGAAGCTGAAATTAATGCCATTAAATGTGATGTTGCAGAAAATTTGAGATTTAACCCAATAACAAATGAAAGCTGCTTGCTTCTTGATGCATCAGAAAATGGAGATTATATAGGTATGGAAAAGTAAATGAACAAAGAACTTGGAATATATGTGAATGAAGAATATGGTCTTTATAATTTAATTTAGTTTTTTTTAACCAATACAAGATCGTTTCATGTTCTTAAGAGTTGAAAAGTAACTGAGAAAAGGCAAAGTTAATGAAGTTTTTAATGGTTCTATTATAGCCTCAAGTCTAGCAACCTCCACGGGAACATGGGATAGTCATCGGCATAGGAAGACTTTCACAAAGTTCTTAGAATTGTTAACACTGAAAGATTTATTTTAGTTTTATCTGAGCTCAAACCCACCTGACCTCCCAGCTAATAACATTTACCGAAGTTACACAAAACATACCCAGAAAGTCGATTGCTTAAATTTGTTTATTGGAAAGGATGACTTTTTCTTTTATTTCCATAATAAGTAGAATGACTATTGGAGATTTTTTTTAATTTAAAATAAACATACTTATTGGTACATTTGTTATTTAGAATATTCCCAACTTGCAATTTTCATTTCTTAAAAAGTCATGTATTTCATAGATTTAGCCTAAAAAGGAAAGCTACCAACAACTATAAGAGAATTCTACCAACACAAAAGAAAGGATAGGCCATACTAATTAGTTTGAAATGAAGAAAATATATTATTGAAATAAATTACCTTCACGTATCAGGAAGATACATCAAGTTTTTTGATAAATACGGGGAGTAAGCATTGAATGTCCTGCCACTGCTTTATGGCAGTGTTAGATATTTACATTTAACAGTATATCACAGTGAATATATTTTGCCATGTGGATCTTATATAATGCTACAAATACATTTCAAACAATCCCATAATATTGAGCTGTAGAGATTCTTCTTCTTCATAGTAATTCTGATAGAAATTGTATCTCAGTTACTGACAACATCATTTCATAATACAGGGAATAGACATTTATAGAGGGCACATAAAATGCCTGGCACTGTTCTGGGAACTGCAGATACAACAGAGAACAACCCCAAATCCCTTTTCCCACTCAAGTGGAAAGATAAAATTAACAAGGTCAAATACATTGGTGAATAACAACATATGAATTTCTGATACTACCTCCTTACAGAGGCCTTTCTTTAGTAACTCACTAATAGACCAACCCATAATTGTCAATTTTTTTGCCATACTTTTCTATTGATGCTTGTGAATAACTCACTATTTATTATATACAAATTTATTGCTATAATTGGCTACTCTTGATTCTGGCAGCTCAGCTTTTTCTCATGAAAAACAATAAGCCAAAATTAAAGAAATAGTCAAGCCCTTAATCACTTATTGTGATAACATAAGCAAATGGTTAAACCAGAGTAAATACTGGTTTCAGGACCTCTCTTCTCCCCTGTCCACTTCTCCCCAACCCCATCACTCAGCCCACAGTTAGGAATCCGGTGGTGCGTCACAGACATTGCGATGGTCTTGCTGCCAAGTAGACCCAAGCTAATGGCTGCTGTACTTTACTTTACTTTTATGGACCCAAGTGGGGGAACATGGAGAAAGAGCAAGGGAGGGCTAAGAAGTAAGAGCTATAAGTGGGAACATGCTGGGTACTGATCAGAGTGGAGAAAAGTATCTTCAAGTTTGCCCTTTCTCTCCATTAAGGTGATCTCAACAAAGATATCTGGGGAAGGTCATTTCCTAAAGATCCAGCTAAAAACCCTCCAAATGAAATGTCCCTGGCCTGGGAATGCAAGTGTGTTAAGAGGGACTTCAGCCCTTGACTGAAACTCCCTTAAAGACTATAATAGATGGGCTGTGTACCAAGTCTGATGTGCAGAGGGCAACTGTTCCCTGTGAAGCCCACCAGGTAAAGCCTTTGTCATTGCCCATTTCAGGTCTGAAATCATGCACAGGTTTTCCTTCAGAAAATGGACTCCTCTAGTAGCATTTGAGAAGATAGCCACCTGAAGTAATGTGGCTTTAATAAAATAATGTATTCATTGTTTATTGAAAGTGTATCCATGTTATCTGTATTGCTATCTGACACTAGTTTTATATACATTTCAGCTTGTTCGGTATGGTACTTGCATCATGGGACTTCATTCAGTGAAGAAATGTATGTGTAAATAACATCAACAAAAGAACAAAACAAAAAAAATGACTTACTATTTGCTAAGACTTTAAAATTCTGATTAATTGAACTCTCCTCAAAATCTTATTGAGAAGTTAATAGTTTTTCTATTTTGCAGGTAGGGCAATATAGATGCAGAGAGACAGAATATGGCTACCAATTCTTCTCAAAGATTTGTTGTGCATCTGTGAATGCTCTCCCATTTGATTCTGGGCTTATGTGACTTGTTTTGGCCAATGTGATATTAACAAACATGAAGCAAAAAAAGAAAAAAAATGTTTATACTTTCTTGTAGTGAGCTGGGCAAAGACCATCAACAAATACACCAAACACAGTCCAGTCCCACTTGCAGACATAAAGAAGTATGAGCCACAAATTGATTATTCTTTTAGGATGTTAAGTTCTTGAGTGGTTGGTTGGAAAACAATAAATAATTTATACATTTAGAAACACTAGAACTTAAAAAGTAAGTAAGCAAGTTCTTTTAAATTAGGTTAACATGTTGATCTTTTTACTTACTATTGGGAAGGCAAAAATGATATTAAGATGCATGAAAAATAAATATCATCACACATTAGAGGCAAATAGAAGAAAATATATTCTGTCCAATAACACAGAGAAAAAATAAGTAAAAATGAATACTACCTAAAATATGGAGATAATTTCATTCAAATATATTGAAATTTACTTCAATTACAATTTCATTGTAATTGAAGTACTTGCATTTTCCTCTGATTGGTTTTGAGATGTCTCTCTGGAGAGTTGCAATAAACTCTAGCTCTGCCCTGACGGTGCTTCATTGGGGACGGTTTTTGATGTTTACAGTGTGCCTTTCACACAATACTTCTTTATCCTGGCCTACAGCCTAATGCCTGATCCATGACCATGTGTCCCTCTCATAGGAACAATATTTGTATTTGCTGACACCCTTATAGCTCATGTATGACCTGTATCTCATTTATTCCTACCAAGACAGTCATTTTCTAGGACGGTATTGACTAGGAAAGTTAAGTGCCAGTGTGTGGATCAGGGGAGGCACTCAGGCAGTAGCACAACAAAACACAAGAAATAACAGAAGCACTTCTCGTATTTCTTACTGTTAGGGCCGATGACAAGGTATTTTGAACTGGTCTCAGTCAGGATGGTCTGGACTATTATGAGGCTGACTAAGATCCTGCAGGTGAGTTGTTATTAAGGCTTTGCCAGTGGGTTGTTTACAAGACCTTGCAGGTAGGCTATTTTGAGAACAGAGTTAAGACCCTGGAAGACTTCCAAAAAGTAGCTAAACCTTCACAGTGTTATATATAAATCCCAGAGGCTATGCTTTCCACAAGCCTGCCATAATTAGGATGGGACCTGGCTTGCAAGGCAGGTCCTTAATAATCTCTTCTTTTGTGTTTTTTGAGTTAAGAGTCTCAAGCTGTCACCCTGGGGAGAGTGCAGTGGTTTCATAGCTCACAGCAACCTCCAACTTGGGCTCAAGCAATCCTCTTGCCTCAGTTTTTCTATTTTTTTAGTAGAGACAGAATCTCACTTTTGCTCAGGGTGGTCTCGAACTCATGAGCTCAAGCTGTTTTTAGAGACACGATCTCACTTTGGCTCAGGTTGATCTTCAACTCCTGAGCACAGGCAATTCACCCACCTTGGCCTCCTAGAGGGCTAGGATTATAAGCATGAGCCACTGCACCTCGCCTTATAAATTACATTTTTGATAAAGATTGATATATTCTCATGTATTCTATAAATATGTAAAGAACATATGGACAAGGAATGCACGATACAACTATTCATAGTTGTTTGAATCAAATTCCCTAACTTAAGGCTGTGTTTGGCATAAGCCTTGATAATTTATTAGAGCAATTTGAGCATTATTCCACTTGATTAGTATAGATTTTACTCATAGACATCCTTAATTTTCCACTTCAAAGTAACTCTACTGAAGCATCTGGAAACAGACCTTTTGACAGTAATAGGCATTTTCAGGAAATGTTCCGCAATTCTAACATAGAAGTAATTTATATATATTAAATTATAAATTGACTTTGAATTATATATTATGACCTATGTATGTTCTTAAGTGCTTGGGAGTACTTAAATAGCATCAAATTAATTAATATAGCACTATTTTCTGTGGGCAAGTAAGTTTACTCTCCAAATCTATCCACAGAGCCAATTGTTAGGAGTTCATTTTATATAAATTTCATTAAGAATAGAATTTTCAATTACTTAATATATATACCAGGCATTTGAAATGGAAAACAATTTTAAGTTTATAAATTTGTCACAGAGATTAAATGATTACCTCTTCATATCCTTCCAGATTTAAAGTACTATGGTGTGCACATTTATCATAATTTGGCCTCAGCACGGAAATGATAACATACCTATACATTTGATGTAACAATTTCAACAATAGTTGGTACAATAAATTTGTTCATTGTTACCCATATAATCTTTATCCTAATTGCTACAGTTTTTATTACATTTTAGTATTGCTAATATAGCAATATTTTATTACCTAGCAGTATTTATTTTCTTAAAGAAAACACTTTCACAATTGATAAGTAATTATGCATTACTAACTTAGACTTTGGTAATGGTTTTTATGCAGAATATTTGGAATCACTTGCGTACCACTGCTCTTAAGAGTTGCCAAAATTAGCCTTAGAACTTTGGTGTGTGCTGCTTTTCCTTTAGGTCATGTTTCATTTAACCTTGAAAATCTTCTATTTTTAAATTGTATTATTTTACACTTTACCATTGATAATCCTACTTGACAATAAACAAATAAAAGGAAGTAGAAAACAATTTGCATTTTACTCCCTCTTAAATGTCCTAGGGCGCAGACAAATGATAAACTTCACAATTTCTGGCACTACTCTCTAGCTTCTTTTTAATTACCGGTTGTGAATGAAAGAAAAGACATTATAATCATATTCAGTGTCTGAGTTTCCCTTCATTTCAATAATTTAGACTAACATATACTTTTGTAGTGGCAGCTTTGTGATGCCTTTGTGAAATACACACTTGCACAGCCTCACAAACTTCCTTTAATTGCCTCCTTTTACCTTATCATAAGTAGAAGACAGAGGATCTGTGGTAGCAAGGGGAGGGGTTATTTTTCCCAAGTGTTTCTAAATATATGTAGCAAGAATGTTTTAATTGTTTATGTTAACTGTCTGAAGTCACAACATAAAATAATTACATAGAACAGAAATTTATGTTATAGATATACGAGTGTATTATCATTGTCTTACTTAAAATACATTGAAATGGTTTTCTAATATGTTAAGAAATTTAAACAGTTGATGAATCGATGCTGACCTATGGAGTCCAACTTTATTGTTTGGAAGAAAATACTTATTAAAACATAAAAATAAAATAGTACATTGTGGATGATTGAATTAAAGTGTAAATGCTAGATTATCTTAAAGGAACATTGCTATGTCTTGAATGTGTGGCTTCAAAATTTATGTACAATCACCTAGATGTGGAAACAACCACAGTGCCCATCAACCCATGAATGGATTAACGACCTGTGGTGTACGTATGCCATGGAATACTATTTAGCCTTTAAAAAGATGGAGATTTTATATCTTTTGTGTTAACCTGGATGTAGTTGAAATGCATTCTTCTTAGTAAAGTATCACAAAAATAGAAAAGCAAGTATCCAATGTACTTAATACTAATATGAAGCCAGCAGACAAACTAATACACACCCACACAAGAGAAACACTCATTTCCATTCATGTTAGGGTGCGGGGGTCAGGGTAGAAGGGAAGAGGAAGGTGGATTGTTGTGTTCTTACCTAACAAGAACAATGTAAGAGTATATGGCACACCTCCTGGGTGTGGGACACAACTACAACTGGGGCTTTCCTGAACAAATGCAAACAGTATGACCTCATCATTTGTACACTAATTGTACATTAATTAATTAATATTAATCTGACATTTAAAAAAATAATAAAAAAATCTTGTGTTGAAATCTAAGTTCATCAATGCAACAGTATTAATAGGTAGGACATTTAGTGGGTGATTCAGCCATGAGGGCTTTACCCTTATGGGTGGGATAGGTGTCTTATTAAAAGGATGGAGGATATTAGCTAGACCCTTTGTGCCCTTCCACCTTGTGAGGATATAACAAGGCACCATCTTGGAAAAAAAGAGCAGCCTTTGGCAGGCACTGAATCTGCCAGTGCCCTGATCTTGGACTTCTCAGCCTGTATTACTGTGAGAAATAAATTTATGTTCTTTATAAGACGTAAGTTATTAGAAAGAATCAAATTGGAGTCACTTGTATTAAAATGTCTGACAAAAAGACCTGGGGGAGGCCATGAAGCAAGAGTTCTCATGAATAAATTCCTAATAACAAAAATTATTACAAAAGATGGCAAAAAGCACAACTTTGAATACATATCTTAAAAAAAGAAATTCTTCAAAACATCTGCCCAGCAACTACCTGCCCAAACTCAGAATGGCATAACCCTTGTTAATGATATTCTTAGTTCATAATAATTACTGTAAAACAGTTAGGTAATCCTCCTTACTTTTTCTTTACCTTCCTAAATACACAGGTATTTTACTGTGACCACTGCAATGCCAAGTCCTGAATAAACATCAATTTCCTATAGTGAATCTCGCTCTCTGTTGTTTATTTCCACTGACAATGAATCATTTAGTTTCAGGAATTTTGTTATACATAGTAGCGACATGGATATTTAACATTATTTTAAGTGATCTTATCTCCAATGTTTGAAGAGAAAACATTAAAACTAATACTCAGCAGAGAACAATGAAAAAATAATGTCTGAAGAGATCCCAAAACTACCGTGAGAGAAACGTGTGTGCGTCTAATGGAAATGAGGGAAGCTTAGACAATTGATTGTGATTATATCTTTTCTCCTATTCACAAATTTGGTGATTAGAACAAAGTTGGAGAGAGTGACAGACAAGACGATAATATATTGACCAGAAATTTTCCCACTCACAATCTTAGATAAATATTCATGTTCAGTTCTGCCAAGCAAAAGAGATCCTATTAAATAGGGACTTCTGAGGTTGTCCTCAAACCTCAGAGCAGTTCTATAAAGTAAAGCACATCAAAAGTTGAATGAAATTAATCAATGAACATAAAGACCAAAGATCAGCTTTCCATCATGAAACATTAATTGTGTTAAGGTATCACTTCCTATTATAATTGCTTGTTAGAAGGAAAGTAAATCCCCTTGCTAGAAAAATCATGTAATCCATACTCTAAAATTATTTTTATACCATTTCAGGTATAATAGCTGGTAGTCCATACAAAATATCTAGGCATGGAATAAACCAAAACCAAAATATCTTACCCAAACCCAAGAGCAGAAAAGGTAATATGTATAAGCTGTTATACAGGAGATCAAATTAATGGGCTTATCACATAGAGATGGACTTTAAAATAAATGTAGTTAATATATTCAAAAGTCAAATGACAAGGTAGAGAATTTAAGCAGGGAATGGGAAATTCTAAAACAAATATTATGTAAAAGATAGAAAGAAAAACATATAACAACTAATAAACCACAGAACTTGACTTTAAAGGCAAATGAGACAGAACTAGAAATAAATTAGGAAAAAAATATGTCCAAATGGAAACACCAGAAGACAAAGGGTTAGGTGATATCTTGAGACAAACATAGAATGCAGGGAAAATATTGTAACGAATTCCTGAGTCCCAGGAAGAGAGAAAACTAGGAAAAAAATATTAGAAACATTATTAGACAGGTATTTTCCCAAAATTGCAACAAAATCAAGGCAATCAAAAAGTACTCTAAAAAAAAAGCAAAGAAACTACTGACGCTCAAGATAAAAAGATTGACTAGTAAAGAAAAGGGTGTATTTTCTCGAGAGAGGAAACAAACTTTAGATAATAATTCCATAGAAAAACAAACAAAAAATCCTCAGGTAGGTAATAATAGAATAGTAATTTAGAAATTCTAAAGTTGGACTACAGGTTCTAACCTAGGACTCTATATCAGTGAATTTATCTTTGAAATTTAAAAATGTGAAAAGTGTTAGGTGATCTTTTTGTAAGGTAGCAATGAGAAGAGGTTATACTGGGACTTTTTAAATGAAGGTAATAATGCCACCTTCTGATATTAAATTCTGCATTTTTCTGCATTATTATAATGCACTAATTTAGAAAGTTCCTCCCACATCCTTCCAAGAAATAACTATATAATTAACTTACATTCATAAGCAAAAACACTTATAAATGACAGAGACTTAATTACCAAAATAGCACAACTTAAGGAAAAATTAAAAGAATATTTTAAGGGAGAAAGAAATTTATTTCTAGATAAAAACACATAGATAAAGGGAGCATCCACCTTAGGAAATCAAGAACAAAAGGGAATTTTCTGATGGAAGTGGAGAACATCCTCCTAGTGAATTATCACAAGAAAGGAAAAGCAAACACTGCATGTTCTCACTTTTAAATTGAAAATAAGTGATAAAAACCCATGTGTACATATGGTAGTAAAATTAAGTGCAAATCAAGCAGGAGGGAGGGGGAAGAAGGAGATAGGTAAATTCACACCTAAGAAGTACGATGTGCGCTATTACATATGGACACAATTATAACCTTGACTCAAAGTGTACAAAAGTAATGTAAAGCATTTGTACAGCATAATATTCTGAAATTAAAAATAAAAATTCCTAGTACATGTGCTGCACAACTGTTCTGGGAATTTTTTTTTCTTTATGCTTTATGATTTATTTTTTTTCTTTCTTGTATTGAATACCCTTTATTTCTGAATCCCATGCTTTCTTCAATATTAGTTCTCTCCCCTCTTTAAAAATGTTTACATTCTCTAAAAATATCCTTAATTTAGTCATGAGATGTAATATTTCGAGAGTTTAGAATCTTTAATCTTCAATCAATTTAGCTTTCTTGATGTTTAGCTTTATGTAGAATTCCAGGTTGGGAATGTAATATGTGCATGGTACCAAAATACGTAGGAATCGCTCTACTTGTTGAGTGTCACTTTTGTTATAGGACGTTTTACGTCATTTTCACTCTGACTGCTTGCTGTCACTTCTAACATATTCTTCACTTGAGTTTCCATCTTTTAATGTCTTATATAAACAAGCAAACATAAAAGCAGGAGCATGTGGAAGTGTTTTAGGGAAGAGTAATGTCTTGATGTGCTTGCATTACTAGTAATAATGATTTTATAAGCTTATAACCAATATACAGGAGTTAGATCTAACTCCAGTAAGATTAGCCCACATTGCAAAAATCCCCAAACCATAGATGTTTGTGTGGATGTGGAGAAAAGGGAACACTTCTGCACTGCTGGTGGGATTGCAAACTAATACGTTCCTTTAGGAAAGATGTTTGGAGATCACTTAGGGATCTAAAAATTGATCTGCCATTCGATCCTTCAATTCCTCTGCTAGGTATATGTCCAGAAAACCAAAAATTGCTTCATAACAAAGATATTTGCACCAGAATGTTTATTGCAGCTCAATTCATAATAGCTAAGTCATGGAAGAAGCCCAAGTGTCCATCGACCCATGAATGGATTAATAAATTGTGGTGTATGTACACCATGTAATATTATGCAGCCTTAACAAAGATGGAGACTTTACCTCTTTCATGTTACATGCATGGAAGTGGAAATATTCTCCTTAGCAAAGTATCTCAAGAATGGAATAAAAAGTATCCAATGTACTCAGCCCTACTATGAAACTAATTTATAAACACCCACACTTTCAAATGAAAGCTATAACCCAACTATAGCCCAAAAAGAAGGGAAAAGGGGAGAGGGAGGGGAAGAGAGGGGGAGAATGTGTGGAGAGAAGGTAATTGGTGGGACCACACCTACAGTGCATTTTACAAGGGTACATGTTAAATCTACTAAGTGTAGGATATAAATGTCTTAATAACTAAGAAAATATGGTAAAGGCTATGTTAACCATTTTGATGAAAGTATTTCAAATTGTATATAGAATCAGGGTGTTGCACCCCAGAATTTCATTAATGTACACAGCTATGATTTAACAACAACAACAACAAAACACCAATATACAAGTGGGGTAGGGATTGAATTAAGAAAATGAGTGCAGAGAATGGGCAAAGGAAAACAGAAACAGCAGCGAAGTGGATGCAAAATAATCCTGAGCCTAGCGCAATGTGCTGCTAGAGGCATAGCACCTTTAAATTTTAAGAAGCGGCTTGCTGAAATTTTACCCCGTCCCCCAGCACGACTCCGGGGCCTGGGAGGTCTCTAAACAGGCAAGACTTGCCCGGTAGGCGGGGCTCTTCACCCTGAGAGAGGGACTGCGTTTGTAAAGTTAGACATGCAGAATGTTGAAACTTGGTTAAAGAGGGAAAGATTTGCTCTGGACCAAATGACGGAGATAAAACAAATCTTTGCTTCTGTCACCTGGGTATGACCAGAAACATGTCTGTCTGACAACAAGCTTCTTGAGTATGAATTGTCACTCCTGTGGTTTGCGTGCTGGCTTCACTGGGGTCTTCTCTCACGCGCTGCTCTCGGGCTGTTTCCGCAGTCCCTGCTCTGTGTTAAAGATCATACATAATAACCGTATCAGAATTGTTGGCCTTTCTCGCCTGAGATTTATGATTAGAACAATGGTGTACGAAATAAAAATAGAGCTAGCCTAGAGTAAGATGCCGCCTGTGTGTTAGGCCTCACGAAGAAGGGCTCCTGGTCCCTTGAGCCCAGCTAAACACTCAAGGCTACCCTTTGACTCTTGAAATTTCATTTTTCTTTGTCCTCTCGTCGGATCAAGCCACTGGGAGGGAAACCATAGCATTGTCAGGGCTGGTACCCGTTACCTAAAAGGTAACTTTTGTTTTTAGTATTTTTAACCACTCAATAACGTGGTTTTCATTGATTATTTTCTTATTTACTAGGTTTATCACTCAAAGGATCCTTTGAATAAAGAAACATAATTTACACACATAAAATAAATATCTATTAAGTCTTCATTAATTTCTTTTTATTATTCTGGATGAAGTTTCAGGGCATGGCCCTGGCTTCTGTCAAGAACTTTCCTAACATAGAAAAGAAGGTGGAAGGGAAAGCTGAGGTCTGCAAAGAGATAAAATCCAAGGGGTGCCCATGCTTTATGTCAACCCACTGTCTCAATAAGTAAGATACTACCTTGGGAAATATTCCAGTCTTTTTAGAGCAATAACTAACTCAGTATTGACACATTAGGGATCAATTTCAACATGAGTTTTGGTGGAGACAAACAAACGATATCCAAATCATAGTAGTTTTTGAAAATTTTCTTTACATATAGTGAAAAGTATTCTAATACCTTATTATTCATTTCTTAATTTTGGTCTCTCTGTGGCATGTTAGGGACTTACCCAAACACCTGGAGAGCTTTGACTATCTGTTGATATTTAATAAAGAAAAAAATGTCCAAGTATTTGACCTGGAGTCAGTCCTCAGATAATAATATAAATAAATCCTCAGATAATATACCATGGGTAGTATTTCTTGCCTATTGAAAGGTCATAATCCAAAATCCCTATGCAACTACCACCCAAGTTATCTGATAGCTTATGTCTCAAAAGTGTTGTCTAAGTTGCTGTTTATAAATCTATTTCTCCTATTTTCTATTGACACAAATACCACAGACTTTCACAAACATTCCATAATGGAAAAGTTTGTTTTAAAGTCTTATATGAAATACATGTTGGTAGGTTTTAGCTAATTTTTAAGGCCAGATAATTTTTTTCTTTTATATGCCGTGTTTGAAGCTGTAGGAGGTAGCTTGAAGCAATTTATCTTAGTCAATGTATAAAATTAACATACAAATAAAGTATACACACACACTCAAATATATATACAATATAAACAATATAAAATTAAATACAATGCAAAACTATTTAAAAATACAATAAAATTATAAAATTAAGTTTGGAAATATAAGCAGCACACATTGTTACTGAATTATTTTAGCACAGAAATGCAGAAGCAACTATATTAATGTAAATCTGCATAGAAACTCTCTATAAGAAAAGATGAGAAATTTAATTTATTAACAAACAAGGGAAATCATTTATTACCTTGAAGCCTTATGCTGTATAATAAACTATTTGAAACATTACTGTTAAAGCTCATGATAAAGCAAGTTTATTTAATGTGACTGTTTAATAGTTTACTGAAAGCTCTAGCCAGTTAATTAAGACAAGACAAAATAATATATGCAAAATTATCATAAAGAAGGGATTCAGTATTTATTATTTACAAAAATATGTTATTGCCTACCTGGTAATCTCAAAAAAAATTGCAAGCCATTGGAATTAATCAGAGTTTTGTGAAATATGGTTACATGAAGATCAATGTTAAAATTAATTTTCAAATATTGTAGAAACCTCTAATTTTCTTTAATTATCTTTTATCTTCTTCTTCAAACACATACATTCTTATTTTATTGTAATAATTTACCACTATAATTTAAAGGGAGATTTTGAGTCCTGTTTGTTGCAAGTTGTGGCCAAGTGGAAAATTTCTGGCTAATGAGCTTTAATAGAAGAGTAGTGGGTGATTTCAGAAAAATTATTTAAATAGAGGATGTGGTCTTTTATGCCTTCTTCCATTGTTGTTGTCTCAAATGAAAATACAATGGCTAGATCCTACAGAGACCATAATTTCCTCTGAAATGACCTTGAAAATTGAAGTTACAGATAGTAGAGGAGTAATGCTGAACAATTTAGGCAGGGTTTCTGTTGAATTCCTGGAAATATCAGCCATGGATTGCCTGCCTGTGTGGAATTGTTTTAGTTGTTTGAAGCATTAACGATTTCTCTTTTTTCAGTATTATCTTTCTCAGTCTTGGTTTTACACATCTGAAATTAATCAAAATAATTAAAAAATCAGCACAATATTGTAAAAATACATACGAAATGTTTTATTTCATAACCAAAATTTATATTATTGTAAGACAAGCGCTAGGGATAGAATATAGATAATTTTGCTCATCTGCTTTTACCAACTAACAAAATTCTTGCAATTGCTTTTAGATTTTTTAGAGGCTATTTTGTCTCAGTTACCTTTTTGTACATTTACTAAGCATATTGTTGAGAGGCTAAAATTTGTTGCATTGATTGCTGACTATCATCCCAAGCCTGATACATTATTAGAGGTATACCCTACATCCTATTTTAGGGAAGATCTAGATGCCACATGCTTTTTCTTATGTTTCTAAGAGAATTAAATCATTTTAATGGACTAGATAACCTGTTAACATTGTTTTATTATCATATCTATACTATGAGAGAAGACTTAGATTATATTAAAATGTGTGACATAAAACCAGAATAAGCTTGAAAAACAAGGTTCTCCAAATCTCCCATTATTGGAGATTGTCGAACAGGCAGTCATTAATTGGTACCTCTGAAAATCCAGATTATTTCATCCTCTTCTAGGTAATACAAGTAGAAAGAGTGTGTGTTTGCAGAGAAGGGGCAGGGTAAATGATGAGCATTACAGAAGAGGAACCATGGAAATAGCCCCACACTCAACTGACACCATCCTACCCTAAATCAGTTGAGAGGGAAGTTTCTTTTCTACAACTTTCTATCAGGCAAATAAATGAAGATATCTGAAAAAGAGTTTTATTACCAGTTTTACAATGTTTTTTTTTGAAAATAGTTTTCTATGTTCACAAGTTGGTAATAAAGTTAATTGACATATAAAATTTCTCATATAATAATCAAAAGCTAAATTAATTACACTATATTTGGTAAATATTATATAAAAGTTAACTGCTTAATTCAAATAGGACAGTTAATGCTATCAATTTCAGCATAAGTAAATATTTTAATCAGTAAACTGAAAACAACTATTCTTTAAGGTAATTACAACTAGAAATAAGTTATCTCCAATGCAAATGCCTTTCTTGGCGTCTTTGAAGTATGAGTGGTTACTTTTTTTCTCCACCATCATCATTGTATGTTTCCCTTTATATGAAATAAATTATTTGAGAATTAACCTATGATAACTTCCTTAATCAGAAAAATCAACATTAATATCAAAGAGAATAAAAAATTACATATGATTTATTTGTAAAGAAATAATATGACTCATAGATTTTTGCCACCTGGCAATGGCCTTCTGTTGCCTTAGAAATGAATAAAAAAAACCAGAATTCATAAGAAAACAAATGCTTGGCAAAAGCTAAAGTCTTCACTTTTCAAGAACACTTTTCAATACAGTGGTCTAATGAAATGCCTCATTTTTCCTTGTTTAATGATAAATGCATTTTTAATTATGTATGTCTTCTGAGGTGCTAAATACAAGTGGCATTTGCTTATTGCACTACTAATTTATGTTTTAGATCATCTAATAGAATTTGATTTTCTTGAAGATAGAAATATCTTAATCATCTTTGTTTGCCTAGGTTCGATCTCTCTGCCTAGTTTTAAAAACCACTAATAAGATTTACTATCTGAATAGTCATGAATAAATTAATTCATAAAAATGTATTTTTTTTCTTTTTTTTAGACAGAGTCTCAGGCTGTCGCCCTGGGTAGAGTGGCATGGCGTTACAGCTCACAGCAACCTCAAACTCTTGGGTATAAGCAATTCTCTTTCCTCAGCCTCCCAAGTAGCTGAGACTACAGGTGCTCACTACAATCCCCTGCTATTTTTGGTTGCAGTTGTCATTGTTGTTTAGCTGGCCCCAGTTGGGTTCAAACCAGCCAGCCTCAGTGTATGTGGCTGGCTCCATAACTACCGTGCTATAGGTGCTGAGACAAAAATGTGAATTTTATTTGTGAAAAATTTCCAAAATCTGAATAAGATCAGTAGTTAATATTTTACCAATGTTAACTTTTTTTTTTTTTTTTACTTTGTAAATGTTCAATGTCATGTAAGGTGTTAGCAGTAGAACAGTCTTTGGGGAAAGTGTACAAAAATACTGTATAATCAATAATATTTTCAACATTTCTGTCAGTCTAAAGTTATTTCAAAATATGAAATATAAAAATAAATTAGGGAGAGATAGAACAATGCTCTCATTTCTTTGATTTCATATGAAATTACAGCCTTTTCAGCCATAGTGTTGGACAATTAGATACTTAAAAGCCAAAACAAAATGAAATTTTTATTCTATAGTCCTCAACCTAAATCTATAAAGTTTATAAGCAATAAAAAGCAACAAAAGGTTAGCTCCTGTGGCTCAGTGAGTACAGCTTCGGCCTCATATACCGAGGGTGATGGGTTCAAACTCTACTCCAGCCAAACTGCAGCAAAAAAATAGCCGGGCCTTGTGGCGGGCGCCTGTGGTCCCAGCTACTCGGGAGGCTGAGGCGAGAGAATCTGCCCAAGCCCAAGAGCTGGAGGTTGCTGTGACCTGTGATGCTACGACACTCTTCTGAGGGCGACAAAGTGAGACTGTCTCAACAACAACAACAAAAAACATCAAAAATAAAACTTTGTGCTTTGGAGTCAGACAGAGATTTCTTATGTAAAATATGAAAAATACAATTCAAAAATAATGATAAATTGGATTGCACAAATTTATGAATTCTCATCAAAAGATACTATTAATAGAATGAAAAATTCAAAAAAAAACTGGGAGATTATTTGGGCACATAATAAATTGATAAAGAACTGGTGTGTAGAACAAGGGTTGATGACCCTTAAATAGCCAGATAAATTTTAGATTTTGCAGACCATACAGACTTATCGTAACTCCGCAATTCTGCTATTGTAGCGTGAACACAGCATTAGACAGGAAAATGCATAAACTTTGCTGTTTCCCATAAACTTTATTTACAGAAACAAATGGAGTGCTGGATTTGGCCTATGGACTGCAAATTGTCAGCCTCTGATTTAAATAGAAAAAATCCCCAAACTCAATAATTAGTAAACAAACACCGCAATACAAAAAGATGTAAAACTTAAACAGTCTGTCTAAGAGGATTGTCAAGCTTTTTTTGTTGTAGTGGTTCTATGAATGATAGGATAAATTCTCTTTCCAGCTCTTTATATCCCTGACAGGAAACATTCCTAATTTATATTTTATTTGAAGTTTCTCTTCCCTAATTCTACTTAACTTAATTATGGACCACTTAATTATAGAGAATTTAATCTCACAATCGCAAAAAGCTATTTACCTTAAAAATATTAAGTATACATTTGCTAACTGGATATTTATTTAGGTTTTATGGACTAGCTTGTACATAGTAAATAATAACTGAATTTCTGATGCCAATTCAACTATTAAGATTCATTATAGCTCTAAAAACTAAAAAATGTTAAATTCCAAAATAGAAATCAAGTAAGTTTAATTATGTTAATTATAGGCATCTTTAATGATATTTTATACTTTCAACAAATAATGATGAAAATTAGAAAACTATTTTAAAATAATCTGTTTATCTTTGAAACCTAAAAAATGTAGGTTTTTCTTTTGTTGTTGTTGTACTTTTTGATATGGCAGAAACTATCTTCAAGCAGAGAAGCTATAATGAGCTAGTATTTTAATATATTTGTGTCTTTAACTAAAATGTTATTTAGAAGTTACAGATTGGTGTATGAGGCCAGACAAGTTCAAAAATGCATCAAGAAAATGTCCCACATGCCTCATGGCTGAATATCACCACTGTCGTCTTCAAAGTACTCCACTTGAGAACTGTGCACTGAAGTTAGCACCTAGTCCATTCTTCCAAGAAATTTGGAACTCTTTTTCTAGAATGTCCATCAGAGTTGTCATCACAGGAGCACTGACAATTAAGTTTGTGAACTCATCCCAGTAAACTTCCTCTGAAGTGTGGGTCAGGTGCTGGTGTGGTGCAAAGCTTGCCAAGTAGAGTACTTCTAAGGTGACCATAGTGATATTCAGGAATTTGGTATCTGGCACTTTTTCTAGGATTAGTTCACGAACCCAATTATATGACCTTAAGATGGTAAGGAGCAGGGCGGCACCTGTGGCTCAAGGAGTAGGGCGCTGGCCCCATATGCTGAGGGTGGTGGGTTTGTGTCTGGGCCCGGCCAAAAACTGCAACAACAGCAACAAAACAATAACAACACCCCCACACACACACAAAAAAAAGATGGTAAGAAAGAAATTTGACTTAGAAAGTTTTGCCATAGAGCATAGGAAAAGTCAATACTAAAGTGATTTTGTCATTGATTATGTGGTGATTCCATGTAAATACTATTTATTTTGTTTAGTGGAATCATATTTTTTATTCAGTCATATATAATTTTAGCCTCAGTGAGCTAAAAACATAATTTTTTTTAAATTCAAAAATAATAAATATTTATTCCTCATTAAATTGAGCTTATAAAAAGAATAATCCCTTTGGTGGTCTGGCAGAAACATAAAGAAAATAAAATCAGTTATTTTCAAACTATTTAATGACATGTTTAAATACAGAAGTAAATAAAATAACATTAGTGATACGTAAGGAAAAGTAACTAAAAGTAGTATAGCTAGCCAAAATTACTCTCAAATATACATCACAAGCAGTTATAATCATTCGAAAACTAAAAAATAGCTTCTTGCATATGCTCATTCTTATGTATTCTCAGGATATGCATTTTAAATACTAAACAGTATAAAAATCAATATAAGCATAGCCTTTTATTTTTATAATAATACAAAGAATTCATGAAGGAGACCATATAATAAAGAA
This sequence comes from Perodicticus potto, assembly GCA_963574655.1. Taxonomy (NCBI): domain Eukaryota; kingdom Metazoa; phylum Chordata; class Mammalia; order Primates; family Lorisidae; genus Perodicticus; species Perodicticus potto. Next base: position 40,872 of record CAUYRH010021958.1, read on the forward strand.
GACTAAGTATATATAGCCATCCCTCCAAAAGGGATCATTTAATAATGTCCACTTAGTTTATAAAACTATGATCATTGTTAAGCATGGATGCTGTTCACATCAGATTGTATGGTTTTCCATTGAGAGAGAGCATTCAGAGGGTTTCTGTAATGGCTGGAAAATCTACTTATTGATTAATGTAGTGGTTACTTGTGTATCATGTAAAACTTCATTAATCTAACCATGTTTTAAGCTTCATCTGTGTTACAGAATATAAAAGCTTTTTTTCAACAGCATTCAAGGAGGTAAACTATATATCTCACAATCTTTAACAAAGTTGATGATCCAAGCTTAAAAATGAAATGAAACCTTCAGATTTAGAGTAGCAAATACCTCAGCCAATAACATATTACAGAAATTATTAATGCAGAACACTGCTGCCAATATGACTGCCATTGTCATTGTCACAATCATGACTGCTAGACAGTGTTATCCCGTGGTCAGCTCTGTTGCCACTGCCCTTTTTGGGGTCACTTTCTCTAGATTACAAATCCCTGGGAGGAATGTCTGATTGGTCACTTACATCACAAGCCTATGTGGACTAAAGTTCCCTGAAGAGAGGAAAATTAATATCTATTCATATTTTTTGTGGGTTGGAAGGCAGAGGCAGCTTCCATTGAATACTTATCCTGTGGAGAGGACTCCTTTACAGGAAGGGCTGTAAATTTCAGCCTTAAATATCTGTTTCAGGAAAAATAGACCTGTCTTAGTCTGTTTTCCATTGCTTATGGAAGAATACATGAAACTGAGAAATTTATAGAAGAAACTTTTACAGAGGCTGAGAAGTGAAATGTCACAGGCCACGTACATCTGATGAAATACTTCTTATTTTTGGGTACTCTGTTTAGTATCCTGAGGTGGCACAGGCACTCCATGGGGAGGAGGCTGAATGTGCTACAGCACCATCACTCTTTCTCCTTTAGAAGGCCACCAGTTCCGCTTACATGATATCTCACTAATCCATTAACTCATTAGTCCATTAAAAAATTAAGCTAACACAAGGGATCTGACCCCTGACAGGCCCCACCTCTCAGTATTGCCATGCTGGGGATTAAGATACAATATGAGTTTTGGAGGGGAACTCCAAACCACACCATGATTTTATCAACTCTATTTCTTTGTGCTTATTAGTTTAAACGAGTGTCAAAGAAAGCAAAGTGAGTATAAGTGCAATAAAGTTTAAGGTAGATTTAGTGACATAATAGCAAATAACTAAAGGATCTCACTACTTCAAAGGCCATAGCCCCTATGTCTGGGAAGTAAAGGTATTAGGTTATGTCAAGAAGAAAGTTTATGTTATAGGAAGAGAAACAGATACAAGTGGTTGTCCTGCAGTCAAATAAAAAATGCAGTGTAAAGGGTATATCAGATGCCACTGGGAGTTGGTAAAACCCAATCAAAAGACTTGACAGTTGCATTATAGATTTTGTAATTTATTGCTTGAAAGGCAATTGAAATGTTGAACTTGGAAGGTTATGTGAAAACAAAAATAACAGTTTGCTGCATATTGTGTTGGCTCACTTTATTGTTAGCATTTTTTATTACTTTGAGAAATTATCATGTTATGCTGAGTTTACTCACAATTTATGATTAATGAATATGGAATGTAATCAAAGACCTTTTTAGATCTACTTGGACTATATGGATGTTTTTCTTATTTGACTGCTTATTTCATGTATATACAAAAACATTTTCTAATGTTAATAAATCCTCAGATTTCTGAGAAATATTTGTTTCATAATAATCCCTTATACTTTTAAAATGTTGTCAAATTCTATTTGTTGGTATTTAATTTTAGATGTGGAAATCTAATATATTTATGACTGATTCTAGAGTTTTAAATATATTTTTCATTGTTAACAAGTTCAGTAAAGCTTTACAAGATTAATTATGTTTACTTATTTTCTCCATTTTATGAGCATCAGGATTATATGCCTCTTCAAAGTGTATAAAAATTTCACCAAGAAAAAAAAATAACATACAATACAATACAACAGAAAACACCTGGGTCTATCACTAGTCTTTTAACAAATTGGTCACCCTTTTTCAAGTGTCCTCCTATTGAAGAAAAGTATATTTTGGTTACTCTCTTATCTTCCAACCTGCTTTTGTTTTCATATATTTCCTTCTCAGCTGAATTTTAGGCTACAGATATTTGTAGTAGTGCTTCTTTTTCCCTGAAAAAACTGAACCGACCAACCAACAAAGCTCCAATGAAAGACTTTTAAAAATTTCTGTCCTCTGAGTATCTAGAAGTAGTTTACAATTGCCTTCTGTTCATTTCTTTATCATTAACCATAGGACTATAATAGAGCCTACAACTCCGACTTCCCCGCAATTGTAAAGATCATTTACATGTTGCTCAATCAAAGAGATAATTTTTTTTTTTTTTTTTTTTTGAGACAGAGCCTCAAGCTGTCACCCTGGATAGAGTGCCATGGCACCACAGCTCACGGCAACCTCCAATTCCTGGGCTCAAACGAGTCTCCTGCCTCCGCCTCTGAAGTAGCTGGGACTACAGGCGCCTGCCACAATACCCGGCCATTTTTTGGTTGCAGCCACTGTTATTGTTTGGCGGGCCTGGGCTGGATTCAAACCGGCTAACTCAGGTATACGTGGCTGGCTCCTTAGCCCGTTGAGCCACAGGCGCCGAGCCAAAGAGATACAATTTAATCTTCATTTACTTTACCTGTCAGAAGATTTTATTGCAGTTGGCCACTCATTTCCTTCTGTAACATTACCCTCTTTTGATTTCTTTGATGCAATATTAGCGTAGATGTCATTTACTTAAACATAAATATGTACATATAAAAATAAGGAACACATTCAAATAAATTATATTTTAAAACATTAATATAGTTATCTATGAGGGGAATAGAGTGAGAACCAGTATACAGAGTTAAAAGCAAACATCGGCATGGGCACCCACATTTATGAGCCAAGAGAAGGCCCTCAAAGGGACTAAAGATACTTTTGTGCTCTGAAGGAGTAGCGTGATCACCTGAACTTTCTGTACATAAAGTGCTAAGATACTTTCACGTTAAGTCATATTATCAATATGTGCAATTATTATCAGTTCCTAAAAATAAATTAATACTAATTATTAATAACAATTAAATAACATTTTTTAGATCTGAAAAAAACTAAATCGAATTTCTTAGTAAGTTTAACTTAAGTAGTTACTTTAATTTTCGTAACAGGCCAGGCATGGTGGCTCACGCCTGTAAATCCTAGCACTCTTGGAGGCCGAGTCAGGTGGATTGCTTGATCGCATGAGTTTGAGACCAACTTGAGCAAAAGCGAGACCCTGTCTCTACTAAAAATATAAAAAACTGAGGCAAGAGGATTGCTTGAGCCCAAAGAGATGGAGGTTGCTGCAAGTTATGATGCTACAGCACTTTACCCAGGGTGATAGCTTGAGACTGTGTCTAAAAAAAATTTTTTTCAAAACAAATTCATCCATGTAATTTTAAAATGTTAATGCCTGTATTTTCACATAGAGCAGAGGTAGATAGCTATATTATTGCTTTCTGAAATACAAGTTAAGGTATGCTGAAAATGTTTAAAAACTAAAAATCAATGATATCAACATATGGAAAATATACATGTATACCAATATGACATAGAAATTAATGAGTAAAATTATTTAACCATTAATTGTAAATTTACATTAAGAGAGGAAGTATGGAATTGAATTTAATTAAGTGAGACCAGATTTTTCCCAAATGCATGACTAACTAGAATGTAGATGTCTTAAAAGAATGTAGGCAAATTACATCTTTTCTATAGATTTTTTTTCTTATTGTGAATATAATGGTTATAGTACACATCTGAGAGGTTTTGTACTGTCATACAGTCCTTTAATAAAATTCATTTTCTTAACTTCCATATTAATAACATCAAACCATACTTTGAATGTTCTAATACAAAAATTCAGCCCAGTGTAATATTAGGAAGGTGTGAGTAGAAATATTTTTGTTGTTGTTGTTGAATTCTGACAGAAATGTAATTCTTATGGTGAAATGAAAAATAA
>CAUYRH010021960.1:0-46166 GCA_963574655.1 Perodicticus potto
TGATTAAGAAAATGCTATGAGGGCTATCTCTCACAGTACGATCAAAATGTTTCTGATTGTATATGAAGCACATTCTGCCCTATGATTGCACCAATGTACACAATTATGATTTAATAAAATTATTAAAAAAAAAAAAAAAAAGACTGATGGATCGTCTAGAAAAACTGATAAAAAGAAGTGCACAAGAAGGAATCACCTCCTCTTGGATGGTGGATGTGGTAGATCCTGACTAACATCCAAAACTCCTGCAGCCACATCATGATCAGGGTGACTATGGGGACATAACTAATGAGCTGAGGGTGGCAGAGTGGAAAGATGCAAAGTCCCTGGATCTATACAGAGTTTTGGAACAGCCCTGAAGCTGTGGTCTCTCTCTGGACACCTAGCTAGGTAAGGTAGCTAGTTAAGATCGTACGTGCCCTTTTTACTTAAGCCACTGAAACTTGGCTATTCTCTTACTTGCAGCCAAAAGCAGCCTCACCCTCAAGTCCCAATATTCAGTGTTCCAGAGATGAATGAGCTCTGTATTTTGAGTCAAATGACCTTAGTTTTAATCCCCTTATTTTTCTAGTGTCCCAAATTGCCTAATCTCTCTGAATCTTCATTTTCCATACCTATAAGAGTGATATAACACTTAGTAACACTTATAAAATGGATACAAGGATGGTTATGAACATGTGATAATTTGTACACAACCATTCTGTCAATAGCAATGTTTTGCTCAAATGTAATTTGTCTGCTTAATAATTAAACCATGGACTTTTTGAACTATAGCCATTTATCTAACTCAACTCCTTTATTTTACAAAAAGAGAAAATTAACTCCAAATGTCAAATGATTTACTCAAGATCACATAGTTGGTTGGTAACATAACTAAACCACACATTTGATTCTCAATCCCACACTATCATGTTGACTTCATGTTGACAGGATGAGCTTGAATAAATACTGAATGGGTTAGAACTCATTCACCCAACTAGTGTTTAATGAACGCATATTGTATGCCAGGTCCTAATCTGAGTACTAGGGATTCAGTGGTTAAAAAACATCACAGCAAAATGTCCCCACCCTTGTGAATTTAACAGTCTAAAAAGGAAATTCTTTGATCTACATCTATATTTATTGAATGTCTACCACTACATATGTACAAAGCACTATGGTAGGATTTCTATTCAAATACAAATTTCCAGCCAATTCCAACAATATCAGCCATGTTTACCAGACTTTGCCAAAGAATGAATAATGTCAAAAGTCTATGTTTTGCCCAATAAAAGTCAGAATTAAAAATGGCAATTTCATTAGAAAGAATTGTGACCAGCTATGCCAGAAGTAAAATGAGAGATAGAGTTAGAGCTAAGCCTCATCCTCTTATAATATCCAAATTCAGGAGCTGGCTCCATTGGATAAGGCCAGACAGAGAAGTGACTCTTTTCCTTCTCCAAGCCTATATCTGGAGCCCTGGACTCTTCTTTCACTCCCTGTCCATTCAGAATTCCTCTTCCATCCTGCCTAACCATTCACACACAAATGATATAATGGGACAGCATTCCAGACCTGGGGAAAAGGCAGTGACTTTGGATATTCTACTAGAACTGGTCAACTGAGACTTGGCCATTAGGTTGTGTATTTAAAAGTTTTCTATGCCTAAATATCGCCAAAATTATATCACTTAAAAAGGAAATATTTAATAGCTGTTAATTTGCAAAAGCTCTTTCCTATAATCAATATGGTGGTAGATGCAAAGATGCTGGGGGAAAATATATAGCAAGAAGAATACCCTGCCTTTCCCCCCCACCCTCTGTCCCCACCCCGGGAAGGCACACTGAAGAGAAACAAAGTCCATGTTCCTTCACCATCACACCTGTAATCAGAGCAAGCAATTCTCCCTAAGCTTCTGGCTTGGTTCAGGTGTCATCTTTTGATGCATAGGCATAATTTGGGGGTACTATAATCTGAACTATGAGAAGACAGTGTGTAGAAGCTAATGAAGCATTTATGAACAGTTTCTTTGAAAACAAAAACCCAGTTTCCTGAGGATGGAAATGGCCCCCATGGCCTTTCCTGATTGGGGCATTCGAATCAGCTCTGGGATACCAGCCTCCCTGCCAGACTCTGGACACATTGAGTTTGCAAACTTGCAAGGAGGCCATTCAGATGATGAATCCCAACTGGCCTTCAGTCACTGATTCAAAACCCATACCTTGGATTTATCTCCTTCAGTGTCTGAAAATTTCACTGAACTTCCAGCTATATTAACTATCAGATAATACATCAGAGACACACAGAAGTTTTGGATCCAGACAATTCTGGATTTGAATTCCAGCTGCTCAGTCTATTTTTAGAGATGTGCCTTGAGCAAGTCACTTAAGCTCTTAGTGGCTCAGTTTTTTCATCCTTAAAATGGCAATAATATCTACTTGAAGGATTGTGGTGGACATCAGAAATAATGAGTGTAAAGGTGGCACACACGAGATTCTTGAGAAATGGTAGGCAGAACTATTCACCTGGTCCCAAACAGCAGTTCTCAGGCTTCTATCTTCCCCTGTATCCATCATCTGCAGCTGCACTCCAGCACCTTGCTAGGGAAATCTGTGTGAGAGGTGCATTTTTCTTTCAATCTAGAATGCTCACTTACCAGGAATGCAGACTAATGAGCTCCCAAGGATGAGTGGCCTGAGTTTTATTTTGGGCTCCACTGGAACTCCCAGAGTGAACAAGGGCAGCTAACACATGTCCAAGAGCCTTTGCTGCTCTTACAGAGCCTACCAGGCCAGGTAGGCTCAAGAGGTAAGAGCTCCTAACTCAGGCAGGCAGGCATGGGCTAAGAGGGAGGGTGTGTGCGACACTCTGTGACAGTCCATATAGTCCTTTAAATTTGTGATTCTAGGGGAGGAAGAAAGGAAGGAAACATGGATAGATTCTCCCAGAATAAGCGCTGGTGACTCCAAATTATTTTGGTTTGGTTTTGGGGTTTTTTTAATCCTTTTATTCTCAGTCTAAACAAATGGTAAATCTCTGTAATCTCATACTTGGAAATGCCATTTAAATTTCTGGTTTGGAATACTCTAGGAAGGTAGGAGGTCCAGAATCACCAAAACAAAATCTTTTAGTTCATTTTAATTGGTTAGATAATACTATCCACTTGGGGGCAGAAAGAGAAGAAAAACATGTGCCACGACATGAGACATTCAATTTTTTTTTAATCAATGCCCCAATGAAAATTTTGAACCATAACATTTTAACCTCTTTGACATGAATTAGGCCATGAAAACTTGAACTTTTTAAACTGGTATTAGATTTGCTACAATTTATTGCTTCCCAGAACATCAGACAACAAATTCATGTCCTTTGGGGACTAGTAATCTATTTTAAGGAAGACTTAGTCCTGAGGGAGGGAGAAAAAAACAAATGTCAACTTCAAGTGTTTCAGGGTAGGCAGAGGGCTAAGGAACAGAGGAGACCTCAGCAGCCTCACTCTCTCCTGCTGGCCCCTCCATACCTACATATTCCTTACAAGTTAAAAGACCTGTACATCCACTTTAGAACTTAGAGCAAAGTGCACAAACCACTCTCTCTGAATCACATGACACTACATGCCCAACATTTCTGTGCAACCCTCATAGCAGCAGAAAAACCGCCTATCCTGCTGATCCTTTTATTATTAAGTATAGCAGCGGTGCTCAGCTCAGAATGAAATTCAAGATCCTCCAGAAAATTCAATGGGAGCCTGCTTTCCTGGGAGATCATAGGGTACCACATTCCTGCCTTGAAACTCGTCCACTGTCAGCTTACAGATTAGTTGTAACTGCCCCGGTGTCACAAACTCCCTCTAGCAAAAATTTAATATAAAACATTTTTATACTAAAACAGGGAAAGACCTTTCATTCATTCACGCCTCACACAGCTTAGAGGCGGATTCCTGCCGCCGGGAGACACTGCCGCCTTCACCTCCCACGGGCAAAGGTTGTGCCCTATGTTTTAAGAACAGCTCCATTCTGGAGCCTCAAGACTCAAGATAGGTGAGTAGAGGAAATCCCAGATGTAATTAATAAAACAGATTTAAAAGTCAGAAGCTGATTGTGCTGAACCTTGACACAATCTTTCCTGTGTGTGCCTAGTGGGGCATTGCTGGTGTCATGGAAAGGGGACTCCCACCTGCCCACATATATACACGCCTGTGTTCGCCCTCCCACACTCCACGCATCCTTGCAGCTCACAGCAGATCCCCTGACAGCTCAAAGCACTTACTACCCGAAGAGGGGCTGTCATCAAAGTCGCCTTCACCCCAACAACTTGTCTTCTCTAACTTGGGCGACAGTGAATGTCCACCAGGATTTCCAAGGGGTGCTTTTCCCCAGGACCCAGGCCCCTGCGGGAGTCTCCACTTGCTGGCCTCACAAGCTGTTTTCCGTTCTCTGAAATACTGGGACTTCACACGTTCCTTTCGAGATAGCTCCAGTCCGACACAGCGCGCGCTCCATCCCTCAAGGCTGGAGCCCGTGGCTGCCCGGCCTCTCCCACTCTGGAGAAACTTCGCCACCGCCCCACGCGAAGTAAGGGCCACGGGCAGGGGGGCCACAGCGGCCAGGAAGGAGCTGCCCTCAGACAGAAATGAGTGAAGCCGAGCTTATGCATGCCTTCCCCACGTGGAGGAAGGGAGAAAAGACTAGTGAGCGACATGTGGGTACCCCTCTCGGCCCTCCGAGCTCACATTTTTTGGTGGAGAAGGGGCCAGAAAGGCCAGTGCTCCCACTTCCCCGAGGCAGCTGTCCGGTGCCCCCAGCCTGGGCGCAATGAGACCCGTGCAAGGTGCACGCCGGAGGAAGGGACGCCCGGGCACAGATAATGCTTGCTGGCACCTGCAGGGGACCATGCCCCTTGCCTTGCGAGGGCTTCCAGCCTCACAGGATTCAGGAAGCAGAATCCGGCTTTATAGCAGCCTCCTCCCCTCCTCAACTGGGTTCCCTGTCCTCGCACACCCACCGCAGAGGCCCCCTGCCCTGCTCCGGCGTGTGCCCCGCGCCACCCGCACCTGGATGTGGCAGGAGATCTCCGAGTCGTCCAGCAGCCGGATGGTACATTTCATCTCCTGGCTGAGCGATTTGATGCTGGAGCTCCGAAAGTGGATCATTTTCATGGTCCTCCTGCCTCTCGGCACACAGTGGCAGGAGGCGAACATGCACCACGGCCCGGGGGAGCGAGCGGGAGGCTGGGGCCGGCGCGGGGCTCCCCTGCGCGGACACACACACTCGCACGCGCACTGCGCGGGACACCTGGGCGCGGCTCAGCCCCCGGACAGCGGCAGCGTCGGGCGCCAGCGGCCACACATGCCTGGCGGCCCGGACACTGCGGGCGGGTCCCTTGTCCCTACTCCCTCCTCCCTGCTCGCCTCCGCCTCGCCCGCTCCTTTCCCCGCCTCCTTGTGTGGCGTGTGGCGCGCGCTCGGGCGCCTCCCTCTACCCGGGATCGCTAGCCTAGGATGCCCGGAGCTGGTGACCCCCGGCAGGCGCGCGACACGCTCACACCCACGCGCGCTTAGTGGCTGGGGGAGGAGGCGGAGGGACGGCTGGCTCCGCTGGCCCGGGTGCCCTGGCGGTGGCCTGCTCAGCCGTAGCCACCGCTGCGTCAAGCTGGGCCGGGCTGCCTTGTTCAGCCTCGCCGCCTCCTCCCTTCCCTGGCCGCGATCGCTCTGACTCCTGGCGGTGCGCGCCACTGTCCCGGCTCCCCCTCTCGCCTGGTGGCGCCCTGCACTGCTCAGCCCCGGGGCCGGGGTGAGGGGGCGAAGAGCGATCAAGGCCCACGCCCGACAGGGGGATTCCGCCGCGGGCTAGGATCGTTGGGCCCAGGGCGAGCCCCTGAGAGGGACAGGGAGCCCTTGCATAGCTACACAGGGAATACCGCTGGTAGTAACAATCTCGGGTACTCGTGGTGATTTTTTAAGCAGTTGCTTTATTTAACGTTAACCGGAGTCAATCCCCTTCTCTAAGAAATTCAGAGGCTTCCTTAAGCAATTCCTCGTTTCCATCTCCCAACATCTCAGTAAGATCTTTGTTAGCAGGATCTTAGAAGAGGGCAGGGGGGCTCCCTGCACTCCCACCCGCTTGAAAGCCCCCCCCCTCCAGCTCCCTGTCGCCCAGGAGTTGAGGAGTCTATTGGCAAAAGAGATGTGCCCCCACCCCGTTTTAGACTGATCTCTGAGTATGAGATCAGTCATGAGGACCCTGGAATTCCCTGCCCTGCTCCAGGGTGTTGAAGGGCTCTCCTGCCTCTCTCTTGTCCCCAGGATGACTCAAGCCCCTGTATGATGTACCCTAAGGCGTGGAGGGGCTGGGGGGATAGTGTCAAGGGGAGGCTGTGAGGCAGGTGGGTGGAGCTTGAATATGAGGATTGGGACGTCCAGGAGAGATGAGATAGAAGCCCTCTCACCCTTCTGTCTCTGCCTGAACAGAACAAGTCATTGCAGGAAAATTTTTCAGGGAAAGGATTTGTTGCCTAGCTGTCAGCTTTTTCAAGGTTCCCTGCTACTCCTGCACAAAGCCCTCTCATCCAAAGGTATGCCCTTTCCTGGGGGTGGGGAAAGGGTGGCACAGAAATTTTCCCTACCCTGGCCCAGTCCAAGGGGCTGTGTTTGCTCCAGGGCCCCTGGTGGGGTGGGCTGAGTTCTGGCAGGGTCTGCATCCTTCCATTTGGACTCCCCTGTTTGTGCCTGCCTCCTCCAAGGTCTATCACTAATAAATACCCTGCAGACCAGACTCCATCTCAATATCTGCTTCTGGAGACTCCCAACTACAATACTTTGTCAAGATGGGAGGATAGAATATATTTCACATAACATTTCATAGCTGGATTATTGCTTATAAATATTTAGACAACACTATGTGGGCCTCCATGTGCATTCCTGTCCTGGGCCCTCCCAAAGTTAGGGCAGGGCCTGAAGGAGAGATCAGTATTGAGGGTCTGAGAAAACGTGAGTTTCATCCCTAGCCCAGCTGCTGGGGAGATCTTCAAAAAGTCTCTCCATTTCTTTTGTCATTTCAAAGGGGAGCACATCTGTGGTTGTTCTCCCAAGTCCACAAGGTGGCTGGGAAGCTGGGATGCGACCAGGCTGGTGGAGGACAGGATACAGCCTGTAACCGATTAGCCCCTTATGCATAGAGCAGCTGGCAGGGATGAAAACTGCAGCTGTGGTTGAATTATTTCTCCCAACCAAAAGAGCAGGTAGCCTAGAGATACCACAAAAGTCACCACTGGACACAAGGCATGCTTTTCCTCTAAGGTCACACACTTCTCCATCCCATTATAGTGAGCTGTAGTCCCCAAAAGACTCATATCAACACCCCAAAATTATCTCATATTTCAAGGAAGCAAAATAAGACCAATAAGGACAGCAGCAAAAAGAACAGAACAAAGATGACCCAATGTGAGATTGCAAGAAACAGAATTTTGAGGAAATGAGAATCCAAGATTGGCTGTCTGGCCTGGTTAGGAATAAAAGCTGAGATTCACCTGGGAAGAAGATAGAGGCCCTGGAAGCACTTGGCATATTCTAAAAAGCCAGCTAGGTAAACTGCCATTTATGGTGACCTGGATTCAGTCAAGTACCCACTAGAGACAAGCCATTGGGAAATCAAGGGGCCATTGTCAAAAAATAATAACAATAATATGAAGAGCAAGAGGAACTCAAACAATGAACTCCAAGGATGAGTTTAAAACTGAACCACCTTCTTAAAAAGACAGTGACATACTCTGAGTCCGAAATTCTCAACTCAAGGCTTTTAAAAAGCCTGTATTTTCTTCAAATGACAGAGGTAGAAAAATGCTTTATTAATTGAACTATAGGCTAAAACACCTGAAAAACTAAACTTCACAATTTCATCCACAAGTTGTAAAACTATGAAAACAATTGAATCATCAGCCTCACCATATTTCATACTTAATCAGAAGGAAAGAGTGGGAATCAGAATAGGAATGGGACTTGGATGATTCCCAGGAACTCCAGCCCCCACTGCCCCTTGGCAGCAGAAGCAGACCCTCTTCCTAATGTAATGAGGCCGTTCCTGTCTTTCTTGAAGGTCTTCTTTCTCCGCCCACTCCTCTCCCCACCATACCTCTGATCCTCCCACTCTTAATCCTTGAACCAGACCCAGACGAAATCAGTCACAAAATCAAGCCCAGGAAGAGAAAGAATTGCAAGATTCTGCTAATTTTAATTGAAATGATGTGTATGAATAAACCCTAATTTGTACATTTGAATGAACTTCCCAGTGGCTCTGGCTTCAATGTGCTATCTTATAAATTGATTGACTAACTTCTGAACTCAGCTAAATGAAGACAAGAAGGAGGAAATTCCCTGGTACATGTACAGGAAAGAACACAGAGAATTAAGGAGAGGAAAATATTGCACTGGATTTTCAGATACAGCCATCTTACCTCTTCTAATTGTGTCTCTTGAGGGGGCCTTGACCAAGACTTTCAGATAAGCATTAGTGAAAAGGAGGTGATACCATCTTTGAAAAACACCACAGTGGCTGTTCTCTGTGGCCAGTGGGAGAGATTTTAGTGTCTCATGCTCAGTGGTAGTAGCATCTATTCCTTATCAAAAGGCTTCCCAAACCATAGATAGATATCAGGTGGCCTGGCCACAAAAGATTGATGTTTATATATACTGTATATTAATTTTTTTAACTTTTAAGCATTTTTACAACCATTAAAAATTGATAATTAAAAATCCAATAGTTAGATATTAATCTAACAAAATATGTACAAGATCTATACAAGAAAAACTAAAAAACTCTGATGAAAGAAATCAAAGGACAAAATAAACAGAAAGATATTCCACATTCTTGGATAAGAAGACTCAACATTGTTAAGATGTAAGGTCTTGGCTTGGTGCCTGTGGCTCAGCGGGCTAAGGCACCAGCCACGTACACCTGAGCTGGCAGGTTCGAATCCAGCCCGGACCCCCCAAACAACAATGATGGCTGCAACCAAAAAATGGCTGGGCGGTGTGGCAGGCGCCTGTAGTCCCAGCTACTTGGGAGGCGGAGGCAGGAGACTCTCTTGAGCCCAGGAATTGGAGGTTGCTGTGACCTATGATGCCACGGCACTCAATCCAGGGTGACAGCTTGAGGCGCTGTCTCAAAAAAAACAAAAAAAAAAAGATGTAAGGTCTTCCCAAATTAATCTATGGATTCAGTGGGATCAAAATCAAAATATGATCAAGTTATTTTATGGATATCACCTAATTTTTTTGTGAAGGCAAATGACCCAGAATAGCCAACACCATACTGAATTAAAACAAAGTTCAAAGACTGACACTGTAAAACTTCAAGATGTGCTATAACATTATGTGCTCAAGACAGTGTGGTGCCTCCAAAAGAAAAAAAATCAATGGAACAAAACAGAGAGCCCATAAATAAGCCCACACAAACATAGTTGATCGATCTTGGACTTAGAAGCAAGTCAGTCCAGTGGAGAAAGCATAATCTTTTCAACAAATGATACTGAAAAAAACTGAGCAAAAGATCTGAACAGATACCTCATCACAGATGTATTAATGACAAGTAAGTATATGAAAAAATGCTCAGCAGCACTCAAATTAGATCTCCCGTTTGACCCTGCAATTTCACTACTAGGCATCTACCCAGAAGAAAACCAATCATTTTATCATAAGGACATTTGCACTAGATTATCACAGCTCAATTTACAATTGCCAACACATGGAAACAACCTAAATCCATCAATACAGGAATGGATTAACAAACCGTGGTATGTTTACCATGGAATACTATTCAGCCATAAAAAAGATGGAGACTTTACATCTTTTGTATTAACCTGCATTGAGTTGAAACTCATTCTTCTCAGTAAAGTACACAAGAATGGAAAAGCAAATATCCAATCTCCTCAATACTAATATGAAGTCAGTAGATGATCTAATTCCCTCATATAGGAGAAAAACTCATTTCAATTCACGGTGTGGGGAGGGGGAACAGGGAAGGAGGCAGAGGGGAATTGGGATTTAGGCTGCTCCCACTGAACAGACACAATGTAGGAGTGTATGGCACGCCTTTCGGGTGCAGGGCATACCTACAAGACAGTCTCTACCTAACAACTCAAATATTGTGACTCGGTTGTTTGTACCCTCACATTAACCCAAAATTTATAAAATGCTCAACATCATATCTCATTAAAGAATCACAAATTAAAACAACAATGATATACTACTACACAACTATTAGATGACCAAAATCCAAAACACTGGCATACCAAATCCTGGTGAGGATGTGGAGCACCAGGAATTCTCATTTATCTCATTCTGGTGGGAATGTAAAATGGTACAGCCACTTTGGAAGACAGTTTAGTGGTCTCTTTATAAAACAGTACATAGTCTTTCCATACAGTTCGCTAATTGTGCTCCTAGGCATTCACGCAAATGAATTGGAAACTTATTTTTTTGTCCACACAAAGACTGCATGTTGATTTTATAGCAGCTTTGTTCAAAATGGTCAAAAATTGGAAGTCACCAAAATGTCCTTCCATCAGTGAATGGACAAGCAAATTGTGTTACTTCCATAAAATGAATTATCATTCAGTAATAAAAAAAATGAGCTCTCAACCACAAAAAGACATAGAGGAAGCTTAAATGTATATTGCTAAGGGCTGTGCCTGTGGCTCAAAGGAGTAGGGTGCCGGCCCCATACGCCAGCACCATATGCCATGGCAGGTTCAAACCCAGCCCCAGCCAAAAACCGCAAAAAAATAAATAAATAAATAAATAAAGTATATTGCTAAATGAAAGACTCCAATTTGCAAAGGTTATAGTATGTATCATCCCAACTATATAACATTCTAGAAAGAGAAAAACTATAGAGCCAGCAGCAAAAGATTAGTAATTACCATGAGCACAGGGAAGGGGGTGAGATGAACAGGTGGGAGTACAGGACATTATCAGGATGGTGAAACTATTATTCTGAGTAACACTCTAATGGTGGATAAATGACATTATACATTTGCCAAAACCCATGGAACTGTGCAACATAAAGAGTGAACCCTAACATAAACTATGGATGTCTTTCAATAACAATGTATCAATATTGTTCCATCAGGTGTAACAAATGCACCACATTACTGCAAGATATTAAAATAGAATGAGATAGGAGAGTATCTGGAAAGTCTGTACTTTCTGCATAATTCTTCTGTAAACCTAAAAATGCTCTTAAAAATAAAGTGCATTCATAATGATCATTGAAAATATTTTGAACACTATGAAATTCCTGAATTCAATAAATATTATTTTGGTATGTATAACTTGCATACATTATTGACTTGGCACCAGCAAGCACTGGACAGGCGCCACACTACATAGAACCTGCCTGTACTTTGACTTGTTCATTAGACCATCCCACGTCTTCTGATGGTTAATTTAACAGTATTTTGGTTATCATCAGAGAAATTTTTTGCCTTTCAGATGGGAATAAAATAGTTAATTTTCTTTATTAACTAACTTTCTATTTTCACAATATTTTTTACTGATGCAAAAGTTATTTTGACTTTTCATTATTGATACTATTTGCTATTAAAGGATTGATTTTTTATAAATTCTCTCCATTGTTGTTTCTTGGGTTTTGGGGGAGGGTTGTTTTTTGTTTCATTTTTAGTTGCTTTGGGAGTTTTCAATTAGCTAATTTCAGGGGCTTGTTAGAATTTCTTTTTATTTCTAAAAATAATAATAAACATAACTTAAAATAGCTACTCATTAAAAGTTATTTAGGCCTTTGCAACACAAGGTTAGTTTGTAAAAATATTTTAGAATATGTGAGAGCAGTAATGCTTATATTTTGTGCATGTTTTTCAAAATTGGTGTTATTGAATTAAATAAAAATTAAAGTTTCAATATTTTTGTTTCTACACATTTCATTTTTTTAATATTTTCATATAATTTATTTCAAAACATTGTTAAGAAGGAAGATGACTTCAAAATATATTGGTCAAAAGATTTTCTGAAGCTATAAAGACCTCTAGTCCTATAGAGTATTTTATATTTAAATACGTTTTGCATATATTTGTTCATGGTAAATTTTTTAATTCAATTTTAAGAGCCATCAGATTCATAAGAGAGACACTAAAATAAAAATTAAAAAAAAGTTCGAACCACCAGGTAACTTACAAAGACTGTCTCAAGTTTGGATTTATCTGCCCCAATAACTCATCTCTTCCTTAGCTAGATATAATATTTGCAGTTATCAAATGAAGCCATGGTCCCATACAAACCATACCACCACCTCAGCCCTACTCCTATATATTAAACAAAAAAAAAGATGCAATCATTTTTATGCATCTCCATGCACAAAATAAGAAATAAAGTTCTTTTATGAGACTGGTAACACTAATATCAAAACACTAGTTATAAAGCAAGCAAATCGATCACTAAAGCTAAAAGGTCTCGCAGGAGTGCAGAATTGCTCTTTTTATCTGCCTGCCTGGAAATTGTCAAAAACCTAACTGGGACCCCTAAAAGCAAAGGAAACAAAAGAGAATCCCCTATCAGATGACACGTGTATTACTAGCAGACACACAGATGACATTTTGTATAATAAAGAAACCACACTAATTCAGAAGATTATTGATTGGTGTTAACTGCAGATATGTGTATGAGTACCTATGTCAGTTTATGGCAGTTTATTAGAAAGCCCAAAGAGACAATGATTGGAGAAACATTGTTATCTGTTCCACAAACAAAATGCTAAATCAAACTATTGCAGATGAATTAGTCAAGGTAATCAATGAAGAGTTAGGGGAAAAAAGAAAGATGATGGAAATACTGCAAGTGTTTGTGCACCTACAATGTGGTTGTAGTATCAGGGAAATGTAAAGGTCCTATACAGCATGAGTTTTTTCCTGAAACCCTGAGATTGAAGTAACACATGCTGTTTATTCAGAGAGAAGCTCTCATATGTAAATTCAGAGCTTTCCCTTAAACGATGAAACCAAAATGGTGAATCAAACAAAATGCAAGTTCCTAGAGTCTGTCTGCTTTCAGCTTTTGGTAGGGCATGGAATCAGAGAATCACTCCATCTTTTATACCAAAATCTATTAGCATTGCAAGGAAGAGAGTTGTCAAGAATGGATGGGCTAAAATGAGGCCTTTTTTGCAAACAAATCTCACCTTGTAGACTTGTTGAGAATATTCTTAGCTTAAATATAGCAGCTTAACTAACATTTTTGTGTATCTAAAGTTAAATTGAAAATTTTAAACTTTTAAAATTTAAACATGTGTGAAAGGTATGTGTGTGTGTTAACTAGTACTATGTATTCAAAGCAAAATGCCAGCTTTCAAGACGTGAAGTAAGAGTTCACGTGTGACGACTAGTCAATTTTATTAATGAACTGTTAAAGATTCATGTCTTGATATCTATATGTGCGGGAGAAAAGTGTTTCACTTTTCTTGCTCTGATGGAAATAATATTTGCATGCCTGCTAACAAAACATCCTTTCTGCAGCCCATGGATTAAGAAGGAATTTCAACTTTCAAGTCTTATTATTTAAGAAATATATTTCTTAAGGCTATAGCTGTCATACATAGTGATTCCTCTGATATATTTAGGCAAAGCAAATTGCAAACCTTCTGAAAAGGGTTCACCATTCTAGATGCCATTTGAGAAAATTCATTATTTATGGAAGGTCAAAATATCAGTAGGGACTAGGCATAGCAGCTCATCCCTATAATCCTAGCATTTTGGGAGGACAAGGAAGGATTGTTTGAAGCCAGAAGTTCAAGACTCACTGACCAAGAGTGAGATCTCCATATCTACCAAAAATAGAAAAATTAGCTGGACTTGGTGGCACACACCTGTAGTCCTAGGTACTCAGGAAGCTGAGGCAGGAGGATCAATTGCGCCCATGAGTTTGAGGTTGCAGTGAGCTATGATGAGGCAACTGCACTCCAGCCTGGGAGACCATACTCAAAAAAAAGAAAATCAGTATTAACAGAAGTTTTAAATAAGTTGATTTCAATCCTCATAGGTGACTTGAAGGGGCTCAAGACTTTAGTGAAGGAAGGAACCACATACATGGAAAAAATAGAAAACTAGAAAATGGACCCTAAAGGGGAGACTGAATTGCTGCAATCTCACAGTAAAAGCTCAAGGATGAAGAGTTGTTTCTTATGGATGAGTTAAGAGGTGGTTTCAAGAGATGGCAAAGATGCTATGAACATGTTGAAATGACAAGAAAGAATTTAGTATGTTAAATGCACTTGGTTGATAAAACAGCGGCAGCATTTGAGAGGATCAACTCCAGTTTTGAAAGGACTTCTATGGATAAAATACTAACAAACAGTTTTGCATGCTACAAAGAAATATTTCATGAATGAAAGAGTCAATTGATGCCGCAAACTTCATTGTGGTCTTATTTTTAGATATTGAGGCAGCTACCCAACATTTAGCAACCACTAGCAAAAGATTATAACTCACTGAAGGCTCAGATAATCCTTAGCATGTTTTAGTGATGAAGTAGTTTTTAATTCAGATTAAATTACATTATTTCTTGGACATTATGCTATGGAACACTTAATGGATGACTGCATAATGTAAACATAATTTTAATATGTACTAGGAAACCAAAAAACTTGTGTGACTCACTTTACTGCAGTATTTGCTGTATTGCAGTGGTGTGGAACCAAACTCACAATATCTCCACAATATCTCCTGTACCTTACACAAAGTTTAACGATTTTTTTTAAATACATGTATTTTATTATTCTTCATTGCATTGTTCCCCCACCCCCACCCCTCCATGGTAAGACAGAATTGATTTACAGAAAAGAATACAGAAAACACCAAAGCTCCTGGTAGAAGAAGAGATTTCAAGTGGGGAGAGAGAAGCTCTCTACGTTCCTCTTCCGGTCTTTCCCCGTCTCCTCCTCTAGGCCTCTAGCCTCAGGGTATATATAGGTGTATGGGTTCCTTGGCCAGGAAACAAATGAATACAGTCCCTTCCACCAGGGGCAAGGTGAATGAGTGTATCAATGAATGGACACAGTTGGAATTCAGGCCTAGGAAATTCACAAGAAACTGACATAGGCATAGGAAATGGGGGTTCCACATTTAGTCCCAAGTGTAAAGTGAAGGAGACACCAAGGCACAGGTGTCTCCTCAGCAGCTGGACAACATTTTTAAATAGAAAAATTTAGGGGAATAGTTTTTAAAATAATTAATCTAATTAAAAGCAGAAACACTTTAGTATTAATCCTTAAAATTACAGGTAAAGGTTCTAGCTATCATAATTACATGAAATACTGAGCATGCCTTAAGGTAGCTTGATACTCACTATAGAATCTGGAAGGGAAAAAAACAAGCTGTGTCCTCGCCTCATTATATTACTCAAAAGAGAAGCTGGTGTTGACTTGTTAAAACCTTTATTTCAGCTTTTCTAGTGTCTTGCTTCTTTCTTCCTAACGTAAAGCAAAGAAAAAAATACAGCTTCACTGAAAGTTCTGATTAATATAGGTTTTATGTACTTGGCTTGGAAATTTATGACTTTCTGCAATGTATCTGTCTAATTGTTTTGCTAATGCAAATATTAGTTTTTATTCCCTAAGCACTCAGTGATGTAAACTCCCCACCAGGCATTATTCAAAGAGTAGATTACTTCTACAGGGGTAACAAAGAAAGAGCCACAGTTACGGAGGACTTAAAAGTCAATGAGAAAGTACAGAGTGGCAATGGATAGATCTGGAACAGGATGTGACTGTTCTCCTTGTAATCTTTTCGAATAAAAAAAGGTAGGGTGGTGCCTGTGGCTCAAAGAAGTGGGGCATCAGCCCCATATACTGGAGGTGGCAGGTTCAAACCCAGCCCCAGCCAAAACTGCAAAAAAAAAAAAAAAAAGGTTTATATCTGGGGCAGAATATAGAAAGCCAGTGATAATTCATTAGACCACTCCAAGAAAATGTTAGAAGATTATGTGGTCTGTCAACTACGTGACTACATTAATGCTTTAGCTAATTTGTTTGACACAGTATCAGAGAAGCATCTTCTTAGAGCAAAATTTTTAAAGCCTTTGGATTTCCTAATGACTGTCTTTATTCTAAAAAGCCACAACTCTAACATAAATCTGTTTGCAATAGGTAGAACAATGAAAACAGGACTATGATCTATTCAAAGTTCCCCCACAATGGGGACAGGCCTAAAGGGAAGATTTTCCCTCCTCCCTAGATGCTAACAGCAGGTAATTTTAAACCTCTCAAAAAGGTATTTTCTGTGAAAACTCTCATTGGTGCTTCCCTGCAGGGATGGGAGCCCCACAGTCCTGCCATAAAACCACAGATTATTTGGGGGAAAGGAGGGAAAGAAAAAGATTGAGAAACCTTACACTGTTAATTAATTTTGCAGAAATCCATCAGATGATATAAAAAAATCCTGAAGAAAGATCCCAAGGCCTATGAACAGTGGGGGAAAAAAAGTCCCAAAGTCTGCTCCCTGTATATACTAACTACAGATTAGACATGAAGATCACACATCTAGGGGCAATCGTGCAATAAAAATCCTACCATTCAGGAAAGAGAAACCAGACAAAGAAGGGGGGAGAAGGGAAGAGAGAGGAAGGAGTGTGTTAGTAAAATGGACATCATCCGGGTCTTTCTAGCAACTAAGAGGCACCAAAGCATTTATAAAAAGGGAAACATTTAATACCCCCTCTGGTGCCCTTGCTCGGGTGAGTTCTATATTAATGGTGTTCGCTACTAATTGCCATCTTACCCAGTGACATTAGAGGCTTCAACATGCCTTTGCCAGGTATACGTCTTTCTGTTTTTTCTTCACAAAGGCACAGTGAACGGCTTAAAAGCGCTAAACATTCTGTGTTTCAGAGACTCTTAAGGGACAAGAGCATGGGAGATGCAGGAAATCCAGGTACATTTAATCAGCCATCTGGGGGACACGCTTATAGATCTTATCAAAGCTTAGCACTCTCCAAGGATTTTCTTCTTTCAAAAATGTTTTTTATTCCCTCAATATGGTCACTGACCTTTTAAAGTTATTACTGAAAAAGGTGCACGGTTTCAAGAGAATGACAGAGCCTCATGGATAGGTGCTTCACAGATGCTCTGATGAGCACATGTGGGTTCAGACGGAATTCTCAAGTTATAAAAGGTTTTCTTTTATGCCATCCTGACAATCCCAAAATGAGAAAACCACTGAGAGTTTTACTCCACATTTAGCCAGCTTTCCAAGTACAGAGTTACATAAGCAAGTTCCTCAGTTTTACACTTCATACTGAGGAAACAATCTACACTTATCCCGACAATCAACATTTCAGGTCCCTGGAGGGTTCTTTTATGTTACTCTTACATGAGCATACTACAACACAGTTCAAGAATCAAAGACGCCCCATCCTTTACACACGCATACATGTGTGGGCTTTGCACACACTCTTACAAGTAACTCCATAAAAAGTGACTATAAACCAATACTATTATCCAGAAATTTGAAATAAACACACACTGAAGACTGCTGAAGCTAACTGCAGACACAGGACAGCCTTCAATTGCAGTGGGTTTTGTTTTTATTTACAATCTCCAAATGCAAGTGCAAAAATCCATGCTGCTGAAATACTTCTTTCAGCAACATCCACATAGATCCAGCCAGATATGTTTCAAGTGAATTCAATGGGTGTAGAAGAAAAAGTCACGAAACGCACCTACAAGGATGCGTACAACCTACAGACTCAGGCGTAATGTTGCCACTTTTGAAGATTTTATTCTCTAAGGAATTACAGGTAAGGAATAAAAACTAAACAGCCTCAAAGTCTTTTAACATCTCACATATATTTAAGTGAATGCCAGCAGTGTTAGGTACTATAAGAAATATCACAGGGTAACACACAGGGATATTTTCTATATAACTGGAAAACAAAAGCAACACGTGTGGAAGAACAAACAAATGCTAAATCAAGTGGTTCAAGTCCAGAAGACAATAAAAGAAAAGCGAAATCAATGGAAAGGGAAGAGGAAAGGAACTACTTAAAAGCAGGACATCCAGCTATCTACCTACTGCAGTAACCTAAGAGAGGGTTGAACAAGGGGTATAGGTGATGCAGGATAGAAATGAGGTGATATGCATAAATGGGACATCTCAAAGCAGAGAACAATGGGTAACAAACTGGCTGTATCAAAAGGGAAGAGCAGGCTTAGGTTATACACTATAAATGGGCATGAAGCCAGCCCACTGTTTCATAAAACCGCTTTTTTTGCTTCTTGTAGTTATTAAGAAAATTTAAAATAATCAATTTCTGCTATCATGGAGCTGAAGTAAGTCTGAGATTTTTCCTTAAGCAAAAATATGTTGAGTTTATTCATACAGCCTTTAAAGATTGATAAAAGTCTAGGTTTACTCTCTTCTCCTTCAGGATGGATGTCATCCCTATATTAGATAAATCTCGACCCATCATCCAGGAGCATTTAGCTGCCAGCAAACCCGATGGTATGACTCACC
Source organism: Perodicticus potto (assembly GCA_963574655.1). NCBI lineage: Eukaryota > Metazoa > Chordata > Mammalia > Primates > Lorisidae > Perodicticus > Perodicticus potto. Next base: position 18,493 of record CAUYRH010021960.1, read on the forward strand.
ACCACCTTCCCTCCTTCCTGCCTATTTTTAGGTAAACTTTTAAAAACTTTGCCGTTGTCCAAATCAAGAAAAGCTTTGACACATCAAGGCGAGCAGCACTTGTGCTGGGAATGTATAACAGGAACTGTAAGAAGGGATATCTTTAATGGTATACAGAAAAGTCAGTAAGTGTGTAAGCACCTTGCATGTCTGCTGATTCTTCCTTCATGACAGTTTGTAACCCATTACATTTAAACAATTGAAATGACACGCTGTCTGAGATTTTTAAGGATGGGGCGGTAGACAAAACAAGATTGCAAAATGTTGATGACTCTTGAAGGTACCTGGAGGTGCAGTATGATATTCTTTTGTGATAGTTTAAATTTTACATAATAGGTTTCAAATAAAAAAGCACGCTCTTAGAGAAACTAAGTACAAATACACACAGCATCTTTGTGAAGTGCCAGTTGAGTAACTGAAGACAAAAATGAAAAGTAGTTTGTTGGTTTTGTTCTAGGGAACTGGACAAAGAATTTAATTTACGGGTGCTGGGAGTGGTGGCTCAGTATCTTGGCAGGCTGAGGTGGGAGGATCACTTAGACCAAGAATTTGAGATCAACCTAGGCAATGTAGCTAGGCCCCATCTACACACAAAAAAAATTTTTTAAAGAATACAAAATGTGCATTTTGGCACATACTTGTAGCCGCAGCTGCTCAGGAGGCTGAGGCAGGAGGATTGTTCAAGCTCAGGAGCTCAAGGCTGCAGAGAGCTGTGATGGCACCACTGAAAAATTACTGGTGCACTATCTAAACACAAGTGTAACTACTGAATTTTAAATTTAAAGTTATTAAAATTAAATAAAATTTAAAATCCAGTTGCCCACCAGCACTACCCACATTTGAATGCTCACTAACTCAATAGCTAGTGGCTAGCATATTGGTCATCCAGCATAGATTACAGAAAGTTCTAGCACATTTAACCTAAACTTTAATTTACATAATACAAGGCTTCTCTAATTCTAGAGGATGAGACTCAGACTTTGGTGGGATCTCAAGAGCCTGCAGCCTTCATGTGTCCCCCATATAACTCACTCTCCATAAAGGGGGCATCAGAGAACTGAGGAAGAAAAAGGAAAAGGAAGGCATGGTGCCTGTTGCCCAACTTGGCCACAAAGGCAGGTGTGGGGTCCAAGGAAAACAGATGGGGCTGCAGGCAGCTGAAGGTGAGGATTGGGGAAATACAAATTGGCATAAAGTAGCTCCTCATTCCTTTAAAGAAAGAGATGAGACTCTGATGTAGTCAGGTCTAACAGAATCAGTACAAATCAGGTCTTTGGGAAGTTTGGCAGCTTGGGATTCAGTGAGAAGCTTACCATTATATCATTATAGCTGTATACCATTACAGCTATCCCTTCTTACAATTCCTGAGGGTAATTCCCATCCTCACAGAAGGCCACAGCAGCAAGACACTTCTGAGGCTTTGCCAGAGGAGGAGAATGACAGAGCTATTGATAAACCATGTGATACCCACCAAGAAAGGTCATGGAGAGAACTGAGATCCTACCTACCACCTAGGAGGGTGCAATGAGCCAGTTCATTTTACGATTAATGACAGTACAACCTCCACACAGTGGTGGAGCAGGGGATGCTGAGTTACCCACATGCTACCTTGATAGTCAATTGGCTCTACATATTTTAATACGATCACTGACCTGATCTCACAGAGATGACTGCAAAAACTGTATTATTATAAGGTCACCTGTCTCCACTGAACCAGATACTAGCATGCTAAGAGACTCTTCAACACTCCATCCCTTACTTTCAAGTACCCCAAGCTCACTACTTTCCATCAAATGGGAAACTAAGAATTCACTTGCTCATTAAAGTCTATTGTTGTAATGTGTTATCCTCTCCCCCTCCCCACACTCAAGGAATACCTTCCACAGCTCTAAAGGATAGCATTCCAAAGGCTAGAAATGAAGGCTATTTGGCACATAAGTGGGGAAAACATAGAAGTGCCTTTAAGTACCCTCAAATCACAGCGTCCATTCAGCCTAAATATAAAGTTGTTCTTGTGAGATAAACAGGCAGACCACACACACAGGGCCTGGGCTGAGGTCATGTGTGGTCTTATGGATGATCCTCTGTCAAATTTTTCCCTCCCTTCTAAATCTTCAACCTTTTTGAGTCTTCCTATTACATTTTAACACTCTGAAGTCTCTTCCAGCATAATAGTTTTTAAAATCCACCAACCCCATCCCACCTACTCCCCTCTGCTCTGCCTACTGCCCTCTCTCCTTACATAACCAGCCAATCTAAAACTTTCCGCTTAAACACTTGGTTTCTGTCCCAGCCCTCCAAAACTCACTGCTGCTAGGCTTATCCTTCCCCCAAGCCATTGAAAAACAATCTGGGTTACACTTGAGCCCTTGTGTCTAACACAGAGCCTGGCCCAAACCAGGATGAGTTGGTACTGTGTGAACACACAATGAACTTCCACACTGTCAACTCAAGGGAACCCTCCTAATCTCCTTCCACGTTATCAACAGAAGTGTCCTCTTAGTCTCCAGGACCAGCACTGTTTCTCTTACCCAGGTGTGACACTCAGCGCCCTTACCCAAGTGCCCTTCTCCTTACTCATCTTATTAACTTCACCTAACTACCATAGGTTAACTTGAAACCCCACACTGATGATTCCCAAAGTCATAGGAGCAGCCTGTTCCTACACCTCCAAGCTCACAGCCAGTGTACCGACAATTGCCTTAGATGTCCCCAAAGTACACAGCCTCATCCTTATTCTGCTCTGTGACCCCCCCAAAAAAGCCTGGTCACTGTGGCTCCCTACTCCAGTGAATGGCACCACCATCCACCTGGCTGCTCATGCAAGAAGCTTGGACTTGACCTCCACCTTCATCTCTCATATCTAATCAATCAGCATCTACAAGTATCTCTAGATGGACCTTCATCCCCATACCATTATTTCTCATCTGAAAGAGAGACACCACACTCAAGCCATCTGCCCTTCCTCCTGCTTTGCCCAACCACCCACCTGTCTCCTTTCATCCAGGCTGCAGCCTGAAAGAGTAGGAGCCTCAGACCAGCAGTGGCTTAACTTGGAAACTTAATAGAAATGCAAATTCTCAGACTCTATCCTACTGAATCACAAACACAGGAGTGGAGGCCAGTAATGGGTGTTTTAACGAGCCCTCCAGATGATTGTGATGCACAAAAATGTCTGAGGACCACTGCTTTAAAATATAAATCTGTTCATATTGTTCTGAATGGACAGCCTTCAGGAATGTCCCTACAATAAAGGTCAAATTCTTAGATATCATTTATTTATTAATAGAAATAACTACCCAAAAGAGAGAGATAAATAAAGTCTAAACACACAAATCCACTGATAATGGGTTGTACTAAGGGTGGGGATATAGGAAAAGCAGTTCTGGTAAACGGAACAGCATATGGAAAGAAAAGGACAGCAGTGAGAAGCATGGTTCACTGGTGGAAATGTAACACTCAGAATGACAGTGCTTGAGGCTGAGAAGTAAAACCACATAAAAATATGTTGGCTAGGCCAGGCACAGTGGCTCACACCTATAATCCCAGCACTCTGAGAGGCCAAGGTAAGTGAATTGCCTGAGCTCAGGAGTTCCAGACCAGCCTGAGCAAGAGTGAGACCCCATCTCTAAAAATAGCCGGGCATTGCAGTGAGAGCCTGTAGTCCCAGCTACTTGGGAGGTTGTGGCAAGAGGATCACTTAAGCCCAAGAGTTTGAGCTTGCTGTGAGCTACGAGGCCACAGCACTCAACCAAGGGTGACAAAGTGAGACTCTGGCTCAAAAATAAACAAATAAATAAAAATAAGTTGGTAAATGATACTTTCTGCCCTTCCTTTCTCAAGTGACCAAATCTTACTTGTTTCTCATGCAGTCATCCTGTCCCCTTTGCCAACCAAAACATCTCCCTCAACAGAGGACTTAACACACAGCACTCCCTAGCCACCACTTTCTTTTGGGAAAACAAAACAAAAACAAAAAACCACTAAGAACTTACACTCTCAATATCCTATAATTATATAAACACCTCGAACTGTTCCCATCAATTACTCATTTCCTAACTTTATTGCTCCAAGTTCCTCTTTTATTTTATTTTATTTTATTTTTTTGACTAAAATCAGTCAAATCCAACCTCGTCCTAGAAAATATATCTCTACTGAGCTAGCAATCTCTTACCACCCAGTAGATCCTCCATACTTAAATGTGCTGTGTGTGAGAGAGAAAAAGGAAGGCAGACAATGAGAAATTACAGAATGAGCACAGCGCATGTTATTCGAGAGATGGCTACCCTAATAGCTCTGACTTACCACTGCACAATCTATGCATGTAGTCAACTACACTGGCATCCCATAAATTTACACAAATAAATAAAAATGTGTTGTATTTGTGTAAATATCAATCACTTTTCCAAATGATAAAACTCAACAAAGTCAATCATGCATTCTGTTCAATAATTTAACTTCCTCAAGGGAAAAACTATTTCTCTTCTCCATTGCCTCATTTTCAAATTAAGTAGGTTGAATAAAATGACAACGGAAGTCAACTTCAACTTTAAAATTTCCATCTATAATCTCATTTAGTGCTCTGCATATATTATGTAGTCTATAAATGGTGTTGATGAAGACGCCAGAAATCACATTTCAAAAAAAGCCACAAAGAGGATGTCAGCTTCCCTACATCTCCTCCTTAGAAAAAGGCAAGGTGAAAGGCGGTTTTTCTTTGATTCCTACCACTTTGCAGAGGTTCACATTTCAATCATACCATGTAGGCTAGCAAGATTTAGTCATACCTCAGTCTTAAGAATTTAACAATCAGCCAAACACAGTGACTCAGGCCTATAATCCTAGCACTCTTGGGAGGCTGAGACGGGCGAACTGCATGAGCCCTGAAGCTTGAGACCAACCTGAGCAAGAGCAAGACCCCATCTCTACCAAAAATAGATAAACTAGGCAGGCATAGTCATGGCAAATGCCTATAGTCCCAGACATAGGACCTTGGTAGGCTAAGGTAAGAGGATCGCTTGAGCCCAAGAGTTTAAAGTTGCTGTGAGCTATAATGCTAGAGCACTCTACCCAGGGCAACAGAATGAGAATCTGTCTTTTAAAAAGAAAGAACTTAACATTCTTTTTTAAGTAAGATTCTTGTCCTTCCCATAAAAGTTCCCACATTTTGATGCAAAAAGCAAATGCTTCAAAAAAAAAAAAGTGAAAATTCACCTCTTTTCTGTACGCAAACTCTTGGATAAGTTCTTACAGCATTAATAAGGATGCATATTTCACACAGCTTTATCCACAACAACTTATTCTTCTTTGTTTTCTAACCACAAAGATAGTCACTGTTGCGAACTGCAGATAAGATACCTAGGAGGGCTTCCGAAACTGATGTCACAGGAATTGAATCTTGTCCGGGACGGTTTCAATTTCATGTTCCAAGAAAACACTATCTTTAAGGCAAAAGGAAGAATTCCTGACCCCAAACACAGTCAAGGCACCGTTTCCCTAGACATTATCAGTAATGTGTTTGTCAGTAAACAGAAGGACATGTTGGCACTTGTGATCAGACTGAAAATTGTAAGATTTGGGGGCTTTTCGCAAGCATAAAGTCACAGCATACACATGTATAAGACTATTTTTCCTGTGTCTTTCCCACAAGCAACTTTTCACAGCTGAGTTAGATGCTTAAATGCCCAATAAATGTGCAATAAAACTCCAACTATTCCATTTGGTTGAGGCAGGCTGATCCAAGGGTGTTTCAAAGACTACTTCTCAACACTTTTCCTTAGATGTTCTCAGTAGAGAGGTCCATTTGGATGCGTGCAAGCTCATTTCCTGCTTTCTACTAGTGGTTAAGGTACTACCTTTCCTGTCCAAGTCTACAAATGTAATCAAAAATTTATTAATAGTAAAACCACTCTAAGTACCTACTATATGCCTATAACTCACCCAGAGTTTAGGCAGAGCAGTAAACGCTATGTACGAACTGCAGTCATTGCACCAGAGAGCAAACATGACCCCAAAAGAAAAGTGGTCCATGCTATATTCTTTCCCCCGACAGGATCAGTATGGAAGCTCTTTAGAAATCAGAGCCGGGCAGTGCCTGTGGCTCAAAAGAGTACAGCGCCAGCCCCATATGCCGGAGGTGGCGGGTTCAAACCCAGCTCCGGTCAAAAGAAAAACTGCAAAAAAAAAAAAAAAATTTAATTTAACTAAATAAAAGAAAAAAAAGAAATCAGTGCCTAACTGATATCTGTAACTCCAAAGACATCAAAGAAAGCAACAAGTGCCTATTACGTGCCAGGTACAGGCAACAGCATACAGTATAGATAATCATTTCCTGCAAGAGAGAGGAAACTGCTCCCAGTTTACGGATGAAGGTTCAAAGAGAGAAGGTAACTTATAAAGGTCATATTCAGGTTTCAACAAAACACTTTTTAAGGTGAAAGCTTTTTTTAAAACCTATCCAGGTGTCAACAAAACACTTTTTAAGGTGAAAAAAATTTTTTAAAACCTATCTTATTTAGTTACCACATACTCATTGCATAAAAAGAAGAAAAAGAAGTTTGACTTGATTAAAAAACACCACACACACCCCTCAGACAAGACTCATCTTCTCTTGGGAAACATAAACCTTGAATTCTGACTTACGATCAAGGTTTGAGTTTGTTAGATTTTTAATCATTGAACTAGCAGTTCTTAAAGAGACATATGACACAATTTCCAACTTCTACCTCTGATTATTTCTTCTTTGTCAATTGCTATATATTACATGAGATTATTTTCTACACTGAGGAATTTTTTCTCCTAAAAACCAAACCTCCCAAAAAGATAGGTACATTAAATCTGTACAAATTAGCTATGGCAACTCTCTCACACACACAACACACAAATTAGATTCCTTCTATTTTATAGGCCACTCAATAATCTGAATGCTTTTATTTTACTTTCTTTTCAATAACTGAAGAGATCTTAAATTGGCTAGGCTTTCAATCCCAAATAAATCATCTTTGCTGATTTCCAAATCTCAAGCACTGGAAACCTAAGTGTGGGCAACTGATGATTATGGAATTCTTATAAAGTAAATAAAATTTCAGCTTATGGAAAAGTATCAAATAATAGCAGTTATCCATAAAGCCACCATAGCCTAGTGATTCAAAATGGCATTAACCCCGAAACTATGACTGTGAAAACACAGCCTGATTGTTTATCCAGAGAATATGCTCCTAAACCAAAAAGCCCTCCTTGTCTATCTCATGCCCAGAAGCAAATAGGCCTTCCCTGGCCACTAAAATAGAGAACACAGGCAGGTGGCTCTTGAGACAATTACAACCAGTAGACAATTGTTCGCTGATCCACACAGTATTTCAAAACACTTGACCTAAAGTTAAAAATCACATGTCTCAAAAAAGTACCACAACCATATTTACAGTTTCCCTAAAAATATCTGAAGATCTAACAACACTGGCCCTGCATTGCTGTATGAAACTTCAATATCTACTTTCTTCCCCTTCCTCCAGGGACTTCGTTTATTCCTTCCATTTGCCATTCTAATTTCAAACCTATGTTACCCGCTTAAGGGGTCTGCATGGCCCTTGGGGGCATCTGAATTTTTCATGCTTTTAGTTACAAGGGGAAGCTCCCCAAGAGATATTTATTCCAGAATGACTGTCTCTACAAGAAAAGTGAGTAAACGATGTGCAACACCACTTCCCATTGCCTCTATAATGCCTGCCAAGGTCTCACTTCAACACATTCCCCACTTTTTAATTCATTTTTTCCTTTTGACACTCGGGCATTCTGCCTTTTCATTTTGGCATGAAGAGGACAGAAGACAGAACTTACGGGCAAATCTCACCAAAAACAGTTTCCCAAGTTTCCATGTAAATCTTTTATTTATTGTGACCAAGTTTAAGGCAAATATCTCTCATTTCAAGTATGCATTTCACATAGGCTCTGTTTTTTTCCTCCCCCACACATTCTAATGTCTCCTACAACAGATGTAAGTGATACAGAGCTGAGTAAATGGCCTCAAGTCAGCCTCGTTTTAGGAGATAAATCAAAGAAACAGCCAAAAGGCAATGATATTCAAGAACCAGCTATAAAATTTTTGTAAGATGTGCTTGAAGACTGTCCAAGAAGGGACTAATGTGTCACTTTTGTTTCTGTTATTTGAATCTGGAATTCTTAGCAAGGGACCATAGTATGCTAGCTGTGAGAGTCACCAGGGTTATAAATACAGTCAATTTCAGACAAACTGATAGACTGTAAAAAGGCATAATCAAGGTTTGTTTTCCAAAAAAAGCAGCTACTAAATCAATCCAGCAATCTCCTGCAGGTCAGGTGTGGTTCCATGAAGTCAGTACCATCACTGCTCTGCGGAGAGGGTGCATTATCCTCACCCTGCCCCTGCTCTGCAACCACAAAGTCAGAGTATCCTATCAGATGTTCTCACTCATTTGATCTTCACAACAGCCTAAGTAAACAGGCCTGGCAGGTAGTGAAAAAATGTGTGTGTGTGTGTCATAATAGACTACGTCAGGTACATAATGACAAATGCCTAGCCTCACAACATCCAAGCCATAGACTGAATGTTTACGCTCCCCACCCCCAAACTCACATAGTAAAGCCTAAACCTCCAATGTGATGGCATTCTGAGGTGGCAACTTGGGGGATCATTAGGTTATGAGGGTAGACCCCTCATAAATAGGACTAGTACCCTTAAAGGGAGATGAAGAGATCAGAGCTCCTTCCCCTACCAATGTGAGGAGACAGTGAGAAGATGGCTGTCTACAAACCACCTTGATCTTGGACTTTTCAACCTCCAGAACAGTGAGAAATAAAAGTATGTCAAGCCGCGTGGTCTGTGGTTATTTCTGTTGTGGCAGCCCAAACTGACTAAGACACTGCCCAATCGAGAGGAGGACTATTCGTCCCCCAAAATTCCTACTCCCTTTTCATGATATGAACTAATCACTGGGAAGCAGCTTTCCGCCAAAAACTGTATTTCCTAGGCTCTTTCAAGTAGGACATTGGGACTATTTCTCACTACCAGAAACACCAGGGGGAGTGAGATACATCACGACTGGGCAAAGGTGGCAAAGTAGTGTACCTTCACCCACTCTTTTCTGTATGCTAGCTAGGTTCAGAGGACTCCAAACCCCAGAGGATAGTGAAGACACACAACAAAAGAAATACGGCCACCCACCACCTACCAACATCATCTATTGCTGAGCTGTTAGTTAAGTAAGAACTCACAACAGGCCACTGAAATTGAGATTTTTTTATAAAAGATACCATTTAGTTCCTCACTTTTACACTAAAATTTGTAGTGGAGTGAGGAAGTGGGAAAAGGCCTGAATTCATCCAGCATGAAACTGCAATCCTGCCTGGGGTTTTTGTATACAAGGTATCTTCAGTGAACAAGATGATTAAAATAAAATAAAACAGGCTCGGAGCCTATAGCCTGTGGTTAGGGTGCCGGCCACATACACTGGGACTAGCAGGTTCAAATCTGGCCAGGGCCTGCTAAACAACAATGACAACTACAGCAAAAAAATAGGACCTGTAGTCCCAGCTACTTAGGAGTCTGAGGCAAGAGAATTGCTTAAGCCCAAGAGTTTGAGGTTGCTGTGAGCTGTGATGCCTCAGCACTCTACCGAGGGTGACGTAGTAAAACTATGTCTCAAAAAAATAAAAAATAAAAATAAATAAATAAAACAGGTTTTCTGGGTGTTAGGGATAACATTTTATGTATATGCTCTGTAGTACGTGCTTCTACGTAATGCTACATAGAAGAGCAGAAGAAATATAACATGGACAGAACCATCCAAACAGCAGGTCCAGCTGGGTCAAGGAAGCACTGTGATGGCAGCAGCCTCTCCAAGTCTCTGCACCCTGACATACTTCTAAAAAAAGATGGTGTTCCTCTAACTCCAATAAAGCATCACCCAACAAAATGCTAGAATATTATAGCAACTTGCTGAAGACAGAAATATCAATTTAGATTAAACTATTTTTCTCTCTCGCTTCCTGATGATTGAATTAGCTACATCTCTCAGTCCCACCTTTACCAAAATAAAAATGCTGGAATCTCCACATTCAAAAGGGAGATTCTAGAAATGCCCTCACCTCTTCTTACTACTTGTGAGGGGTTCTTTAGCCATTTATATGTGGTCTTTCTTTGAACAGTGACATCCCACTAACTACATGGAAAACCATGTCTTCAGTAATGGCATTCAGGTACTAGCACGTGTGACAGCAAATCCTAAGTGGTGGAAGGGAAAGATGCTCAACATGGGATGTCTAAATATAATTACTTTTGCTATATACAAAACTTAGATTAAATCTCAAATGGTTTTTATATAACCCATCCCCTTTGCCCTTAAACAAAAGTGTGTGGAAAGCAAGATGAGAGGTGTATGTACAGGTAGTACCTAAAGTAAGGAAATCTAGGCCCTACGATTCCAATGCCTCCACAGGGAGATTAAATGTAAGAACACCGTCTATCTAGACCAGCGGTTCTCAAGCTGTGTGTCACGACCCCTTTGTAACAATGAAAATACATGGCGATATTAGGAAGGTTGAGAACCCCTGTTCTAGACCATCTCTCTGATCCACTCTCTGCTTTAGACTTTGGCAAGCGTTCCAAAACTCCTTGGCCATAAATCCTGCAATCTAGATGTTGAGTGTTAGACCCTGTTAGACAGTTCCAAGCTTGTGTTTGTGAACCCTGGATCTGAAAAACAAACATTTGGGTATGTTGCTCTCAGGGGCTGCCCCAGGGATTAGTATCACATTAATGCTAATCCTGCAGCTGGTCCAGTCAAAGAATTCCCACCCAAGCCAGGCCCTGGAACTTTGAATAAGCAGCTTATGCTTCCCCAAAGTGGCATGAACAATTAAGGGAGCTAAGCCACCTGCCTAATTACAGCCAGTGACCAACAAATCAGCTCCTTATAAACTAACTCCCAGCCCACTAGGCCAAGCAGGAGGTAGGCTGGTTAGTAAACCACTGCTGTGTTCTGCAAGGGTTCTCCATCCTGAGGAAAGACCCTGCCATTGCAACACCCTGCCCTCACCGTGGTGCCACCTCATCACATCACACTGAAATCGAAGGTCAGCTGGATTCCAGATTAGGTCAAAGCCAAAGAAGCACTAGAGTTTCTGTGTACTGGATTAGATGCATTAGATCAAATGTCTAATTCTTATAATATGCCGTTTGGTTCAAAAGGATTAAAATCTCAAATTCAGATTGAGCTGCAACTAGAAACATGAGCCCAACATGCAGTTTTCAAAGGGCCACTGGATCATCTACAATCCTAATGCCTCCATCCCCACACCTCCTGACCTATGTAAATTTTAGACTGGCCCAATTCACCACGCAAACTTTCCTGCGATACAAGACAGTATGCACAAAATTTACCTCTGGCTCTTTCCCGTCCCAGCTACTCTAAGTCATGGTATATTTCATAAATGGCTGCTAAGCTAATTACTAACCAACTTCCAACAGTTTGAAGAATCCTTCTAAAAATTTCAATGGAATAATTATAGTGAAATTTCCTACTACTCAGCTCTGCCGCCTTCAGCCAACTTTTCCCTCATAAATGTCCTTCTGTTTCTACTCAAATTGGGCTTTCTCCTGACATGACATTAATAGTACCAGTTTCCTCTATCATGTTAGTAATAATTTGTTGCTTGGCCTTGCATTTGAGATTTTCAAAGCTGGAGGAAAGGAGGGTGGGACACAAATTTTCTCCAGACTACATCAGACTGATTTTCATCCCCTGCTGTCTACAAGAGCCTTGTCTCTACAAAGTTCAGGCCAATTGTGAAGGGAGGATGAGAAGAAAGCAGTCACAGGAGGAAAGGAAGGACTGGCCTGCTTTATCCATTGGCTCTAACTATAGTTCAGTTCAGTAAATAGTCACAGCCCATCTAAGGTGGTGACAGGTTTTCCTCAAGGACCTCCCCTCCCCTCCCCATTATTCTCCTCACCACCCATTTGCTTTCTCCTACTTCTCTTCTGCCATCTCTCAACCCTGCATCATGCCCAGGAGCATTCGACTTTACAGTCAGACCAATAGTGATACTCTCAGTAAGTACCCCACACACTAAGAGCAGAGTCAGGCCCAGCACAGTGGCTCTCACTTGTAATCCTAGCACTCTGGGAGCCTGAGGTGGGAGGATTGCTTGCGCTCAGGAGTTCAAGACCAGCTTAGGCAAAAAGGGCAAGACTCCAACTCTACAAAAAATAGAAAATATTAGCCAGGTACAGTGCTGGGCGCCAGTAGTCCCAGCTACTTGGGAGCACAAGGAAGGAGAATTACTTGAGCCCAGGAGTTTGAGGTTGCAGTGAGCTAAGATGACACCACTGCATTCTACCCGGGGCATCAGAGTGGAGTGGACTCATTACTCAAAAGATTTGTCATTCTCAAGTTCACCTACAGCCTGGTGTGGGAAGGGAAGAGAGGTAGGATTTGTTTTCTAACTTCCAGAGGACAGACTGTATCAATTTCCTTCATTCACCTTTCAGTCTATTGGTATATGGACGTATGATGACCTATGTGACTTCTCTACTGAACAGAGTTTATACAAACAAGAGCACACCATTCCTTTAAGACAACCTACTCTCTGCATTGTTCATAAGGCAATGAATTATATAGTAGATGATAAAGGTGCTAATAACATCATTCAAATACTGTTTTTCTGACTCTCTGGTTGGTGGTACACAATTTCTTTTTCTTTCGTTAGTTCTAGTACCTCCTGTCTGATTTTGTTTGTTGTTTTTTGGTTTGGGGGTGGGGGAGTTAGCCAGGGCTGGGTTTGAACCCATCACGTCCGGTATATGGGACCGGCGCCCTACTCCTTTGAGCCACAGGCACCGCCCTGTTTGTTTTTTGAGAAAGAGTCTCACTCTGTCACCCCACATAGGGGCGTCAGAGCTCACAGTGACCTCAAACTTTTGGGCTCAAGTGATTCTCTTGCCTCAGCATCCCAAGTAGCTGGGACTATAGTACCTGCCACAACACTTAGCTAGTTTTTTCTGTTTTAGAGACTGAGTCTCACTCTTGCTCAGGCTGGTCTTAAACTCCTGAGCTTGAGCAATCCTCCCACCTCAGGCTCCCAGAGTGCTAAGATTACAGGTGAGAACCACCATCTCCTGTCTTTGAATACATAGATTTAAGAATGAGCTCTTATAATAAAAAGTTAAGTGACCTACATTTATTGATCACCTATTAGGCCCAGGAAGAGTTCTAGGAGATAGACATTTGATGCTAACAACTCCATGAGGTAAGCTCTTTTAGTATACAGTAGAGAAATAATTCAAACCCAGGTCTGCCTGATTCCAAAGTCTATGCCCTTATCAGCTCTGCAGTCTGAAAACTCTGGAAGCCAGCCCTCAGCAGACGTGTCCTGTAGTTTCTCCGGCATGATCTTATACTTCAGGACTCAGGAACTACTTGTATTTACCATGGAAAATTTCCAATATTGTTTCACTTAACTTTAAAATTTGTTAGAATCCCAAGAAAAGATGTAGTTTAACAGTCCCATATGCTATTTAAGCCTCAGAAGGAACATGCAAAGATTTGAATTTATTTATAATAACTGGAAAAAGGTCTACTTGCAATGGCTGGAAAGTCTATCCTAGGAAAAGAGTTGCCTTTCCCCAGGCTAAAGGTCACACAAGGTACAAATTTAGAGCTTTGGACAGCCATCTGCTGATACATCTGGAAACAAAGGGAGGAGACAGGAAAGGGACCGAAGGCAGCCAAATGTCTTCAGATGTCTCTCTGGGGTGTGTATGTTTGTGAGTGTGTGTTTCCTGGTGCATCTTTAGAACAATACTGTAAATTCAGATGGGTGTGTCCAAAAGTAAGAAAGCTGGCAGGATTCTCTCATGATGCTTCCGTTCCACTTTGATTTATTGCAAAATCAGAGAATGACTGAATCATGATGTCAAGCTTCCACAGGCTCAATCGACAGGCAATGCCAGAATGAGAGTAAAGTGGAAATGAGGAGGGAATCATCTGAGACACTTTTTTAAAAAGAAAAGAAAAGAAAGCAACCACCGATCCCTATTTAGCAGGAGAAAACACATAATCAGCATGTGAGGGTCCCATTTTCCTTTCACACAGACAGCCAAATAATGATAACAAACAATAGCATAAAACGTATTTCATAAAATCTCATATGTGTGTACATATGCACAGAAATAAGGAAATCTTTCCCCAAAAATATTCAAAAGACTTCCCAGATTTCAATTTTTCCAATTTAACCTTTAAAACACAAGTGACACATTAATTTCTCCTATTTAGCCAAGGTACTCGAGGTCTTAACAAAATGACACGTGTTAGGCCAGTTTAACCTAAAAATGATATATTTGGCGTTGAATGACTATAATAAGGATGGTTTCAAAAATCATGTTGCTATTTACTGTAACTAGAATGAAACTTGTTTCATCTTACTATATGATATGCAAAGAAATTAATCTTTCTCTGTCTGCTGAAAAGCTGAGCTTTCTCAACCGTGCACATGCAACAAGTTGGCAGACAAAACACATTTTAAACTTGGTTACCGAGACATTGATAAGTAATCCAACATTAACACAATCTCTCTTACATCTAATCTTCATTATCTTGATTGAACCTTATAATAAGCCGGTAAAGGTGGGAATTATTCCCTCCATTTTTGGAGGAAGCAACAGAGAATATTCAAGGAAGATGATTTAAGTCAGTGGTTCCTAAAGATCATCTTTTTCTTTGTGTAATAAAATACATAGCAATTGGCCTAAAAAGGACCATTATTTCCAGATCTCTGCAGAAAGCAGCATACGAGAAAAGTCAGGTAAGCATTTGGCCCAATAAGCACTTTGCTCTTTGTAAAGCAAAACACAATCACTCAAAATATATACAAGACAACCTGGGAATTGCATTTTTTTAAAGAAAACTTTGAACTCATCCATCAGCCAAAAAAGGGTTGGGGAGGGAGGCGCCTGTGGCACCAGCCCCATATACCAAAGGTGGCAGGTTCAAACCCGGCCTCAGCCGAACTGCAAAACAGAAATATAGCTGGGTGTTGTGGTGGGCACCTGTAGTCCCAGCTACTCAGGAGGCTAAGAGAATCACCTAAACCCAGGAATTGAAGTCAGCTGTGTGACACCACGGCACTCTACCGAGGGCGATAAAGTGAGACTCTGTCTCTAAAAAAAAAAAAGGGGGGGGGAGATTTGTAATTCTAGGATTTGCTGAAATAAATCTTGAATCAAACCTTTGAAAAAAGGTATGGGATTAGTGGAAGTGAAAGTAGGTATGTGAACGTTACGTTGCCATAAAATCCTCTCATCTTCAACACATCCCACAGAGCTGGGCACCAAAGCATCCAGAAGGCCATTAGGAAACAGTATTTTACTTT
This sequence comes from Perodicticus potto, assembly GCA_963574655.1. Taxonomy (NCBI): domain Eukaryota; kingdom Metazoa; phylum Chordata; class Mammalia; order Primates; family Lorisidae; genus Perodicticus; species Perodicticus potto. The sequence goes on from CAUYRH010021960.1 coordinate 33,937, forward strand.
CACCCCAACTACATGAATTGAATAATACACACTCAGCACAATGTTCAATAAATGAGAAATAAAGAGATAAATGTGGGCCCAGCGCCCATAACACAGTGGTTACAGTGCCAGCAACATACACCATGGCTGGCAGGTTCAAACCCAGCCCAGGTCAGCTAAAACCACAATGAAAACTGCAACAAAAAAACAGTCAGGTGTTGTGGCAAGCACCTGTAGTCCCAGCTACTTGGGAGACTGAGGCAAGAGAATCGCTTAAGCTGAGGGCTGTGAATGCACAGCACTCTACCAGGGCGACATAGTGAGACTCTATCTCAAAAAAGAAAGAAAGAAAGTGCATGAGTTAATGTTGGTGATGAGGTACAGTTTGCCAAATCATAGGCAAAGAATCACACAGTCCTGAGTTCTAAAAAGACTAACATGAGACCTCATTTCCAAAACTCAAGCACATTATAATCTCCTGACTTTGTCACACAGAAAATGAAAACCAGTTTACTTCGAAAGTGAAAGGATAATTAGTCATTGTTTGACAAAACCAGTATTGTTTTTTAAAACTAAATCAACATAACTACTCAGAACATACATCTGCTGCCTTGTTTTTTTTAAAGATTCACAGCAGATACATAAACACAATATATGCACAGAGTTGTTGAGCTGAATGAAAAGGATGTCAGAGATTTTTTAGCTCAACACTTCATTTTACAGAGAAGAAAACTATGGCACAGAAATTTCCACCTGCTTAGTGCTATGCAGGGCCCCCAGGGGCAAAGTCAGGTCTTGATCCCCACCATACTGTGCCAATTCCGGCACATCTGAGGAGCATCTATTCCTAAAAGCTTAGAAACTGAAAATGAAGGAATTCTCCCCAAATTCAGCCAAGTTGAATACAGGTGCCAGAGAAAGCCTTAGAAGAGAAAGAAGCAAGAGAAGTGGGTCGTCTAAGGGATCTATTGATAAATACCAACCACATGAATGTGCCAACAGCTCTTTACCGCAAGTCAGCAATAGCTGGCACATTGAAATCCTAAGCTTTTAGTCTTTCTCTCTTTTAATTTCAGTAAAGCCTCTATCTCTGAAACAGTGCTAAAAAGAAAAATGAATTGCTAGAGGCAGGAAGTTATTACCAGTTCATGCTCCAGTTCCCACAGCTAGGTCCTTAACCAGACTCTAGAAAAGAATCAAGAGTTTAAACACAGCTGTGAGGCAAGGGCATCAGCCCAGGGTAGGACAATGCTCCAAGGCCACATTTGGATGGACATTGCACACTGTCTTCAGCTTTAACCATTTCCATGTAAAACAGTGTTACAGAAGATCTCTAGACAGATCAGAAAAACAGCATCAGACATTAGACTCGACCTGAGTGTATGTGACGTATTATGACTACTAGAAACACTTTCTACCCCCCATCTTGAACTATCTCTATCCAGAGTCACTTACTAATGCCTTAAGACCAAGGCCACATCACTGAATGATAAAAAGTTTCATCAAAATACAGGGTTTTCTATAATCTCATTTCACAAAGTACCAGAAATTTCTCACCCTGTCAATATACTTTACAGTAGCCTCCTCCAAAAAAAATACTATCTTTTCAGTTAAGTTTTAAAAGAAAATAAAAAGAGTCCTTAAAGAGTTGGTATCCAGTATATATTCAATGCTTCAAAGTAGAAGGCTCTTGAATTTACATAGGTAAGCTGACTTAGAAGATACAAGAAGTTAAATGGAAAACATACCAATCATAGGCCCTGTGTAGTGGCTCATGCCTGTAATCTTAGCACTCTGGGAGGCTAAGGCAAGAAGACCCCTTGAGCTCAGGAGCTCGAGATCAGCCTGAGCAAAAGCAAGACCCTGTCTCTACTAAAAATAGAAAAATCAGCTGGAGTCTATACTAAAATAGAAACATTAACCAGGTGTTGTGGTAGGTGCCTATAGTCCCAGCTACTCAGAAGGCTGAGGCAGGAATCCAGGAGTTTGAGGTTGCTGTGAGCTAGACTGAGCCCACAGCCCTCTAGCTTGGGGCAACAGAGACTCTGTCCCCACCTCCGGCCAAAAAAAAATCATAATACATCAATCTGTAAAGGAAGAGAAAGGAGGCGAGCTAAGGACAGGACCTTTTCACCAGAAAACAATCTCCACCCCTAACCAACACACAACCCCTCAGATAAGGGGACTCTAGCACAACTCCTTAGCTCTTTGGTGTCTAGTACAGAAAGCAGAAGTCCATCAAAACACGCTTTGCTCCCCAGGACACCAATGTGAAAGAGAGGGTGAATGATGGGGTGCATCCCAGATGACTGTCAGGGGCTGGGCAGACTTCCAGGATGGATTTATCAGGCTGTATTTAGTTCTGTACTACAGCATCTCAGGCTGTCTGAGGCCTTCTCTATTTCCTGGAAGGTACCAGCTTACTCCTCCCTCAATTCCTCCCACCCATCTGGTTAACTACGGCTTCCCCCATTCTTTCTGGTCTCACCAGCTGCTCTAGAATAGCACGTGTTGATTCCCAACTCCACCATGGCCAGCTCTGTGACGCTGAACAAGCTATTTAACTTTTCTGTGCTTTTCTTTCCCTACCTGTAAAATACAAATAATAAGAGTACCTCTCCCAAAAGAAGTTATGAGGAAGCAATGAATTAAATGAGTTAATCTTTGTAAAGCACTTAAAGCAGTAACTGACATGGTGAGTGCTATACTGATCAGTAGACATTAAACAATTGTTTTAAATGATTGCTGCTTCTTCACAGCTAGCTAGAGAATCTGGTAGCAAATCAGAGCAGACGGCCATAAAAGAGTAGTTAGAAAATTGGGACAACTAAAAAAAACGAAAGAAAAGAAAATTGGGACAACTGTTACAAAGCTTCTTTGGGGGACAATGGAAATGTTTCAAAATTAGATTGTGGCAATGGCGGCACAAGTAAGTCTAAGTCTACTAAAAATCACTCAAGTCCATACTTTAAAATCAGTGAGTTTTATGGCATATAAAGTATACCTCAATAAAAACAATTTAAAAAAGGGGAATTGACACTATCACATTTCATATAAATAGCCTACTTAGTTATAATCCAGGAAGCTAACCCTATTACTGGTGCCTCTTCAGGCAACAGCATGACAGTGATCTTCACAGGGCTTCGTGAACTTACGTGATCTCTTCACACTGAGATCCATGACTCCAGTTAGTAGGCAAAACACAGGACGTGAGAATCCCTAGGAAGCTCTCAGCATCTGGGAGGATTGTTTCATACGCCCACAGAACACTTTGACACTTCGTAACTAAGAGGAAGTGCCTCACAGGCAAGCACTTTCCCTAAATTTCTTACCCCCTTTCCCCTAAACACAGGCAGCGGCAGAGCAGGACCTAAAGAACTCAGGCCTTGTGAGGTAGGCAAAGGTGATTTCAAATCCAGCCTGCCTGACCTAAAATAGGACCTATCCAAGCCAGTTTCCTCCATCAATAAAACTGCCTATCCTATAAGAGTTACTAAGGATTAGAGATAACAAATGTAAAGCACTTAGCATTTGGGACATAGTAGGCATCAAACACAGTAGCGCAAATAATGACTGCTTTAGATTATAATTATATAAATAAAATGCACACAGAGGTCATCGTGTAAAGTAACAAGGCCACCACGCCTTTTCATTTACGTACACATCAGTCCCTGATAATGCCTCTGTATGTCACTTAACTCAGCACAAAAAGAAATGAGGTCCAAGGTAGCCAAGGATCAGTAACAGCATGCTAACAACAGAACTGAATCATCTCGCATTTCTAGAAGTTCCTAGCTGAAATTAGTGTCCTTTGGGAAGCATAAGGAAAACACCAGGTGAGAAAGAGTTCCGGGAGTCTGAAAGCACCGACTATCTTTGTCACGTGTGTACATTTCACATGGTGAGTATCACCACTGATACTCACCAGTTATGTCATCATAGCTCACAGCAACCTCAGACTTTCGGGTTGAAGTGATCCTCTTGGCTCAGCCTCCCCAGTAGCTGGGACTACAGGCGCCTACCACAACACCCACCTATTTTAGAGATGGAATCTCACTCTTACTCAGGCTGATCCCAAACTAACTCCTGAGCTCAGGCAATCCACCCACCTCAGCCTTCCACATGAGCCACTGCTCCCGGCCCCATTATTCACTTTAGAATAAAGCAAATCACCATACAGTCCATAATAAGCCAGTAACTTATTTTTCAAACCCTGAAGTCATTCATTCAAATGACTTCCTAGGAGCAAAGACATTGATGGAAGCTTTGCACCTGCTGACTAGAAAACCATAAGTAATCCCAAGAGAGGAAATGAGTGCTGAAGGGGATTGGTGGTGGTGGTGGGGGCTTATTCTTTCACTTCAGTTTTACTATTGATCTACGAGTAACAATGCATACACTATTATGTTTCCAAAATGTTCCAAAATACATGATGCATGATGGCTTCCTAAAAACCTTGGAGAAAGATTAAGCAATCAACAGTAGACATCTCAGGCTACAGGCAAATCTGAGTCTGCAACCCAGATCTTCCCATTCCCTACTGTGTTGGTTCTCTTGCTGCTCTTGCAACTGAGATGCAGACTGAAACCTAGTCAAGTACTTCCCACCAATAGGTTTCTAAATAACTTTACAGAGGCACTGTTGTCATGGAAGTCATTGCTGCAACCTCAGTGCAGAGTTTAATGCCACGGACTGAATAAAAGTCCCTGGGGTCCATTCAATTCAGCTTTCCCTTTGATGTAATCTGCAAATCGCCAACAAATCAATTGTGGTGTCCTGACAGCTCAAAGCTGTGCCTGACAACTTTTGGACTCAGATGTGGTTAGTCAGCTCTTTCTTGAAACACAAACTAGCTCACCAAATTAGCTTATCAATTGGCATTGATACATAATGCCTCGCTGTTGAGTACTATCCTTCTCACTTCTACCTTGTGAGACCAGCATCAATTATGAAGAGAGCTGGTTCATTCAGATCATACTCAGAAGTAGATGCTTCTTTCCCAAAACTTCAGGTTCAAAAGTAGTTACCAAAGGGCAGCGCCTATGGCTCAGTGGGTAGGGCCCCAGCCCCATATACCGAGAGTGACAGGTTCAAACCCAGCCCCGGCCAAACTGCAACAAAAAAAATAGCCAGGGGTTGTGGCCGGTGCCTGTGGTCCCAGCTACTCAGGAGGCTGAGGCAAGAGAATTGCCTAAGCCCCGGAGTTGGAGGTTGCTCTGAGCTGTGTGATGCCACGGCACTCTATCAAGAGCACTAAAATGAGACTCTGTCTCTACAAAAAAAAAATAGTAGTTACCAGGAAAGGGGTATTGAGTTCTTTCCTGCTGGCATTTTCAGTAATATTCAGATTTATCTTAGAAATCACATATGCAAACTGCGAACTAAAATAAAATCTTAAGTCCCACCCCCAGAGGCTGACTGACTGGATGCCCTCTTGGCCAAGAGATCCCCTAAAACTGAGTTGCTAACCATGACAAAGGTCAGACATCATGCCTCCTTCTTAGAGATGTCCTTTGAATTCAGCCCTAAGGCTTTGCAAGACGTACCTGCAGGTCCTCCATATACATAACAAAGCCACTTGGGTCTGGCCGTTTGTCCACTAGTTTGCCTGTCATTAGCAGACCCTCATCTTACATTTTCCTTGACTCCTGGCCTATTAGACAAAGCTTAACTTTTTTAGCCAATTGTCATATTGTAATGTATAACCTGTAAGCCCCCTGCATTGAGATGTCCTATGTTTTCCTACCAAACAAATGAAACAAAACTGTGTGCCTTCTACAGTTTGATTTATGACTTTGCCTGTATTTCCTGCCTCCGTGAAATGTATAAAATCAAACTGTAACCCCAGCATGTAATGGGTCTACTTGCTCAAGGGTTCTTGGGTGTGGCTCTGGATCATGGTCCTCAAATTTGGCTCAGAATAAAACCTCTATAAATTATTTTACGGAGTACAGCTTCCTTTCTGTTGACAAAATGAAGCTCCACAGCAAACATTTTTTAACTCAGTTCTACAAAGAGTTCTATTTTGCTTACAAGCATTCTGTGTATATTCTGAAAGTGCCTATAATTTTTGGTGACCAACTTCATCTTTTCACAAAGCATTCATTATTGTTTCACTATTCTTTTAAATACTCTGCTGTTTACTAACCATACCCTGTAATCTCTGTTAATGGGGTATTTCAAGATTCTTTTTCAAAGGCTTTTTGCTTAATTACTGCCTTAGCCTTTTAGTAAAACTAAGCTTTTAACAAACTGGCCTGCAGGGGACATGTTTTTAAATTATTCTCAAGCTCTCTACCCCTTTCAAAGTTTTTCCAAAATATTTAAAATCTCCCAGCCTTGGGGAAAAGATGATAAATTGGATGACTCTGCCTTATCTGAGGCCTGATGTTAACCTTGGCCTAATCCATTTTTGTTTTACTAGAAACTTGCCTCTCATTCCAAAGTCTCTCCCACATTCTGCAGCATTCAGCAAACATGTTCCTGAGTAAACCTCCTCAGAGACCCAAAACAGGCCCAAGGAACCCCTACAGTCTATTCTCAGGAGTGTCGACACATGGTTTTACCCTGCTTTTTCCTTTCTGTAGTGAAACTCATGTTTGCATTCTTGGTTTAAATTTTAATTCTTCAGAGAACTAGTAACTTCAAAAGAGATCGCAGAAATTAGCAATTAAAAATACAGCAGAATCTCCATAGTTGACCAACTCCCTACATTGACCACCTTCTTCAATTGACCTAATTGTCATAAACTAAATATCAACCCCATGTAAACATCTGTACAGCATCCTTAGTTCCTTGTGTTGACCACCTTCTTATGTTGACCAACTTGTTCCAGTCCCCTGGGTAGTCAACTTACAGAGGCTCTACTATAGTTTTCTTAGATCTCAAAAATAAATAAAACTTATTCCTCCTATTCTTTGTATCCTTTGACTATTATCTTCCTCTTGCCCCATAACCCATGCCTTGGTAACCATCATTCTACTCTCCGCCTCTACAAGTTCAATTGTTTTAGATTCCACACATAAGCACACATGTGTTATTTGTTTTTCTGTATTTGGCTTATTCACTTAGCATCATGTTTTCCAACTCCATTCATGTTGCAAATGACAAAATTTCTTCCCTTTCAGATCTATTTGCACATGGTGGTGCATAGATTAGTGGTGAATATAACTAATAACTAAGTACTACACATTTCAATATTGGTAAGAAAATCTCAAATGTTACCATCACAAAAAATGTTAAATATGTAAGGTGATGGGTAAGTAACTGATTAGCTTGATTTAACTACTCCATATTGCATTAAAAATCATATCACTTGGCACCCCATATACATTTACAACTGCAATTTGTCAATATATGACAAAAAACACAAAAAAACTCATTTTAAAGTCAAAAAGAGAACATAAGAAAACATTAACTGGTCAAAGATGAAAAATACCATGTCATTCCATTTAAATATTTTTTTAATTTATGCACAAATGCAAATCAAAACCACAATGAGATGCTACGCCACACCCATTAGAATGGCTATTATTGAAGGTGTTTACAAGGATGTGGAAGAATTGGCACCCTTGTGCACTGGTAGTGGAATGTAAGATGGTCCAGCCACTACACAATGCTTCCTCAAAAAGCTAAAAGAATATGATTCAGCAATTGAATTCAATTGAAGACGATATGATTCAGAAATTTCACTCCTAGTTATACACCTGAAAACGAAAGCAGGAACTTAAACTGATCCTTGGACACCAATGGTCACGACGGCATTATGTACAAGGTGGACATAAAGATGGTGTGCAATTTTAAATGGACACCCTGTCTATTAGCCAAGAGAAGGAAATAACCCAAATGTTCAACACACAAATTGTGGTATATTCCTACAATAGAATATTGTTCAACCTTAAAAAGGAACAAAATTCTGTACATGCTACAACACTGATGGATCCTAAAAACATTATGCTACATGAAATAAACCAGACACAAAAGGACAAAAATTATATGATTCCACTTATATGGGTTACCTTCAGCAGGCACATTCACAGAGACTGGGAGATAGAAGGGAAGTTACCAGGGGCTAGGAGGACGGCAAAAGGGGGAGTTAATGTTTCATGGGTACAGAGTTTTAGTTGGGGAAGATGAAAAGATTCTGGAGACATAAGGTGCTGGTGGACAGGCCAATGTGAATGAACTTTACATCACTGAACTGTATGCTTAAAAATGGTAAATTTTACCTTATAGCCCAAATAAATGCAGCAAAAAAACTAAGAGGAAAAGAAAATCACCACACAAAAGGCAATGGAATAACAGGTGACTTTTCTAGGTCTCAACTCTTCCAAAGGGCTGTTGTAGTTTTTTGTTTGTTTGTTTCAATGCCTTTATTCACACATTCACTAGTGTGCAAAGAGATAGCTAAGGTTAAAAAACCAATTTGGGTTCCGCGGGATTTTTAGCACCAACAGTATGAGGCACGTGGAAGGCGAGTTACCTGTCAGAGCAGCTGGCAGCGCAGCAAACGGTAACAGAGCAAAAGAGGAGATACATCACAGGCTGGCACATTTGCTTCTTTCTAATCTTTTGCCTTGAAAGCCAGCCTTTCAGTCCTAACCCCTCAAGGCCCTGATTATCTTGAGTATACGTACACAGGTCACATAACACCTCAGTGTATGCACATCCAACAACTCCCATGTCCTGGACTGCTGCCTATAGCCCTCTCAGTCCCACCGTCAGCACATCGCATTGACCAATAGCAAGGCCATTTCCTGACCCAATAGTCTCACTAGTCAGCAGATCTGGCTGACAGAATGCCAAGGAATTATCTGTGTATGTCAATGTCACTCAATGAACTCACAAACTCTTCGATTGAGTCAGAACCTTAAAGTTTATCTGGAGACTTCAAGTATAAGATCAACACAAACCTCCAACAATCAGTTCTAATCATCAGCTCTGAAGGAGCAGAAGAATGGCACAAAACATCCACTCACAGACAAATTCACATTTTCTAACCAGTATTAAGGAACCTTGCACGTGCTACCTTTTATCTGTTCGTACAACTCTGAGTACCCTGATGAGATTGGAATAAATGGCAGTGCACAATGTAGAAGTCACAGCATTGTTGAGTCACTACAGACACCCAAAGAGGACAACCTGCATCATTAAAGCTTGACTACCCAGATCTACAAATTCTAGTTGAGTCTCAATATTTCAAGTTGCCTTTGGGCGCAGTTTATCAACCTGGGAGACTATGGGGCTATTCTCCCTGACCAGAAGGAGAGAGAGGGAGAATAGCCCCATAGTACCTATCCACACAGGTTAGTAATCACAGGCTGCACTAATTAGTTACCTGACACAACTGGTAAATGTTAGAATGCACACAATGTTTATTTGGCTGTATTTTTAATTCTATTAGCTTACTTGACCCACATTTTCATGCCTTGGATCTAACATTTGGGAAATTAAAACATATCCCAATAGGGCATAATTAGAAGTTAAATATAGCAGCTGAAATCTAATTTCGTTGAAGTCTCCTCCAAGTCACAGAAGTGCCACTGGGTTTGCTTGGCTAGAAGTCAGCTTGGACAACTCTAGATTCAAGTACTTTCAACTGTGATGCACCTGTTCAGGGTGCGCCTGACCAAGGGAAAGACGTCTACAACCAACATATTCAAGTCTAGCTTTAGTCTTTTGCTTCAAATGTTAGACAAACTGTGAGTTTTCGAAGAAGCTATCCCAAACAGCTAGCCAACCCTTGCTAGTGAGGGCTAAATTCTGGTGTGTTTTCTTACACACATTAGAAAATGGGTTCACTCTTCATAAAAATTGAAGATAAAACACTAGCCATTAGTTATGGTCAAAATCTACTAATCTTGCTTTAATAAAAGAAGGGACCAACATTTCTCAAGTCAATTATAGAGTGTGGTAAGTGCACCCCCACCCCCACTCATCCCCTGCCCCAGGAAGCTCCTTTTAACCTCCTCCAATGGCCACCTCTAGCTTGCATGGGGATTCCAGTAAGAGAAGAACAGAGCTCTGCCCTTTCCCTTATGGTTATGGAAGAAAATGTCAATAGTGCCTCTGAGGACTGAGCAGGACATCTGTAAAACTATGCCTGTACTCACCAGTCTCCCCAGTCATCATTTTGCAATTCTGAAAAAACCTCCCCCATTCATGCTGGGTAGATGCGCCAATAAACAGGGTTTTTCCAACACCCTGTGAGGCCAATCAATACTGAACATCTACTTCCTGCACACCAAACTTCACACTCGCCAGCAGCCCTAGGAAGGGGCATCTGAATCCAGCCCTTGCACTCACCTGGATAAAGACTGGGGCTGTTTGCAGTCCCTGGTAACCACATTCACTTTGGCAGAAGTAGCTGTGGTAAGTATTTCTCTGGAGAGTCAACTCACATCAACCATGTGCCTTTGTTAAAGTAACAACTTCTTGCTAATTTATCTAGAGAAATGTCTTCTCTGAAAGTTTACAGTACGCCAGCAGAAGCAGGACCTTCTCTGCTCTGACCTAGTGCAGAGTATGAAACTCAAAACAGGTTCATTTGGAGCACACTTAATATTCTTGAAATAGGTATCAAGTATAGCATAGTTAAGAAGGAAAAAAGATTCTCTTGAAATCAATATTAGCATTACTCGTTTCAAAATAAGCAAATGTCAGCAAGCTCTCCCTGAGAGAGATAAATAAAAACAAAAATCAGGCAGGACAAAATAGAATGCACAAATCACATTTGTAGAGTGACGCACAGTTTTCAAAACCACATTTAGGAAACAATATATAACTTTATCCTGACAACTGAAGTATGCTGCTACTATTCTGACTGTACAGGGAAGGCTAAAGAGGTGATGTCCTTTCCTTTACCCACCCACAGGTGATCAAAAAGCAGCAGAGCTGAATTCAGATGCCCCTTCCTAGGGTCGCTGGCAAGTGTGACGTTTAGTGCACAGGAAGTGGATGTTCAGTGTTGGCCTCACTAGGTATTGGAAAAAACCCATTTATTGCAGCATCTACTCAGCATAAATGGGAGTAGATGCTTTCTATTTTTTTATACTCAAAAACACAGTAAAAAAATAGGTCTTGACAAAGCCAAGCCGCTCCTAGATAGAACAGACCGGGCTGTACCCATAGAAAGAACCTGCATGATCCAAAAAATTCCATCATTGAGAAGCTGGTATTCACATGAAAGTGATACATCTCTGAGGCTATTAGAAACAGCAGTGTAATCGAACAAAGCAGGGGGGGGTGGGGGGCTCGCACTTCTGCTGCTGGCATCCTCATCACTGCTTATAATGACCTAAATATTAGTGACCATAGCATAGCTGAATCTGTGGTAAGATACTCTGTAATATGATATTTTATTCACCAAGCTCAGTAAGTCCATGAGGACTTATGCAAATTCCTCACATTCCCCGGAAAAACTATAGCAGTTCCTAGACACTCAAGGGCTCTATTGCCTTGAATTTTTTGTAACAGTATTACAGGGAACAACTAGTGACATTCAGGTATACAGTTATAGCTGACAATTAATAGAAATGTGCATGAGAGAGAGACATCAGTTAGGGAAAGAAGAGTAATCTTCTACAAGAGACCAGCATACGCTGCAGAGTTTTAACAAGCTTCTCCAAAGTGGGGTAACACTCTCCAGCTCCCACTCTAACCCTGAGGTTGGCCCTGGGCATCCAGTTTAGGCGGGCTTGGTCCTCATTCTAGAGAGCTCAGCAGAAGGGATGTCCACTTCTGATCGATGAAGCACCTCCCAGGGCAGGTGATTTTGGGCCACAGATTTTAATAAAAGTTAAAAGTAAGCTCACCAAGCAAGAGCTACTGTGGTAGGGATTCAAGCAGGAAATAAGGATAAAATCATTCCACCACTGTGAGGTTCATCACAAATTATAAGCTTTACTAAATAAAAAAAGCAGTGTTCAAAAAGTAAAGGGAAGTCTTTTTGTTTAAAAAAAAAAGGGGGGGGGGCTCGGCGCCTGTGGCTCAATGGGCTAAGGCGCCAGCCTCATACACCTGAGCTGGCAGGTTCAAATCCAGCCTGGGCCCGCCAAACAACAATGACGGCTGCAACCAAAAAATGGCCAGGCGCTGTGGCGGGCACCTGTAGTCCCAGCTACTTGGGAGGTGGAGGCAAGAGACTCGCTTGAGCCCAGGAATTGGAGGTTGCTGTGAGCTGTGATGGCACAGAACTCTATCCAGGGTGACAGCTTGAGGCTCTGTCTCAAAAAAAAAAAAAAAAAAAGGCA